>PVIR01010772.1:0-49070 GCA_004026965.1 Petromus typicus | reverse complement strand
ACAAAAATTAAAAGATTCATATCACAGTGACATATGTGCACCTATGTTTATAGCAGCTCAGTTTGTGATTGCTAAATCTTGGAAACAACCCAAATGTCCATCAATTGGAGAATGGATAAAAAAGCTGTGGTTCTTCTACAGAATGGAGTATTACTCTGCCATAAAAAATGATAAGTTTGAATCATTTATACTTAAATGGGCGTACCTTGAGGACATCCTTATAAATGAAATAAATAGGTCACAGATGTGTAAATATCGTATCTTTTCTCTGGTATGAGAAAACAAAGCTATAAATGAGTTCTAGAATGTATGTTATATATTGTGAAATAGAAAACACAGCGTAATGGAGTGAAGGGTGGAAAATAATGAGATTATAACAAAAAGGATGGAAACAAAGTTTATGTATATGGGGGTGGGGTGGGAGGGCGGGCAGGGTTATGGGGAAAAATGAGAATTAAGTTGTGTCATATACTGGTACAAATTCTCATTGTTGAATGCAGTCATGATGTATATATGTAATGTACCAATAAAGATTTCAATTAAAAAAAAAGAACAACCAATACAGCCACCAGCCTGATTATTTTAAGATATCTGAAATATGAATACCCTTGAACAGTACTAGTTTATTAGATCATAATTTTTCATGGCTCTGAAATTATAATTTTCTACAAGTGGTTCCAACATATTTTGTACATTTATTTTTCATATAACCTTGACTGATGTAAGAAGTCTCATTTGATTTTATTGATCTCAAAGTCCTTGGCACTGTGTCTCATATTAGAAATAATGAAGACATCTATTCAAGAGGGGCCACTGCTATCTGAAGTTATTTAGTTTCTAGAATTGAATTTATTCTGTGTCATTAAAATCAAGGTAAAACTTTACTCTAAACCCAAAGTTTGCTTTTGATTATGAAAGGAATATTCAGATTTTTAAAACATTAAGTAAAACACCTTTCCTTGAAAATATATGATGGGAGGGTATTTTAGGAAATTAAATAGCTCTAGTTAAATTTGTGTTTTTCTTTATTAGCTCTCCTTCTGAAGAAAATAAGTAGTATAACATTAATAGCCTTGATGATAAAGACATTACAGACACGCGAATGCAAGACCACTGGTGCAGTCTTCATTGGGTAGTTTGTTTGGGGCTCTTTTGCAGTTCAAGCAGGTACATTTTTTTTTTTCATGCTACTTCATGCATAGGCACTAAAGCATCTATATGCCCTGCTATCTTGGAGAGATTTTTTATTTTGTTCTTTTCCAATACACAAAAGGGAAAAGTGGTCCTAATGCTTCATCTACTAAAGAGATCAAGGCAGAGTTGAATTCTGGAACCCAGAAGCCAGTAAAAAAATACGTGTCAGTGCTGGAGTAGCTACCCATTTGGGAAGGAGAACAAGAGAACAGTTAGAGCAGCAGGACGGAGAGAGTTTTGACAGGTGGGATGGTAACGCTCATATTTCCATCATGATGATGCATATTAATAACTGCTGTGTTAAGTGAGACAGGCTACAGGTAATCAAAATGGAGAATATTCGTAGCATGTTGTTATTGGTGACAATGTTCTCCATCACTTATTTGCTCATGAATATACTGACCTTTTCTTTTTGTCAGAAACTGTCCCAAGAAATACAGACTAATAAATAAGCAAATTTTAGGCCTAAGAAGTTCCACAAAGTAATTATTACTATCATTCTTCCTCCACTTATGTTTAACTGACAAAAAAAATCATATTTAAGTACAAACGTATATTTGTGTATGTCACAGTTTTTGAAATATACTCATTTGAAGGAGCTAAATTGAGCTAAGGAAGGTGCACATATCTTAACATGTCTTATACAAATAGAGAAACTGATGCTCTAATGTTGCTCTGACCTTCTGAGAAAGCAATGAAAAATCTCAGAAAACACACAGTGTAATCTTTAAAAACTGCTTAGGGATTCTGTACTTCTTCTAAACAATGAACACTGAAACAATGTTCCATGGGGATAAGAGGAACTATCCATGTTGTGTGTGTGTTATTTACACACTAGATACACACATGATTTAATCTAAAAATATGTCCCAAATTTATGAATATCCTCTAGTCTTCCTGTTAGCTGAAACTATTGCTACTAAACTCTTAATCTGTCTCAGGAGAAAGACACAATCCATGGAGGTTTAGAACTTAGGAAAATAAATGAGAGGTAGAAGAAAGAAAAAGGGATAAAAACAAAAAGAAATGGAAAGAAATAAAAAGAGAAGGGAAATAAGAGAGACTAAAGATGTGGTCATTAACGATAACAGACAAAAAGCTGCTGGTGAGATTTCTGTGTTAAACACTTTACGTTTTATAACTGAGAACAATCTAGCTATTTACACTTTGATCTTTCTATATTTTTAGTGGGGATGGTAAAGTAAAGGAAGTGCTTCACACCAGGATAACTTGAAAGGATAAAACCCAGACATCCTTTTGTTGACTGCTTCTACTGCACCCATCCTCCCTCTCCCAGTGTCAACTCAGGGGTCTCCACCTCCTTTACCCAACACTGATGCTCAAACTTAACAGGCTTGATGGCTCTGGTCCCATCTCCTTGCTAGCCTTGTGAAAATCATCCTCCTTTAATGCCCGTATATTGGAAAAAATGAAAAGACAGAAAGAAGGGGAACTCATCATGCTTTACAAGTAGCTGATGATATAAAGGCGGTCTAAATTGAAAATCGCATTATCTTAATACGATGAAAAGGCAAAGAGATTACTGGAGAAAACTGGGATGTGGGACACATGGGCTCTGGGCCCTGGGATCTGTCCAAGAACAGCTCATAAAACATACACAGGGTGGTGACTGTTGCCAAGTATGCAAACACAAGTGCGATTGATCATTCTCTTCCAAATCTATGTATAAATTAAAACAACTCTGCCTTCAACACCAGTCCCACATTGAACACTAGCTCACATGTGCCACACTAAGAATGAGACACTCCCTCTCACTCCTCCCCCTCACAGGCCTGGTCCTCATCTTCTATAGCTTACACGCCAGCCCGTCTGGTCACATGACCGCTGGCCCAACGAGGCTGAGATTGAAGCCTGTAAGCCATCAGTGTGGGAGGCCAGGGCAAGAGGATCACAAATTTGAGCTCAATCTATGCTATCTATTTACATAGCAGATCCTATCTTTACATAAAAACAGAAATGAAAAATAAATATAAAATAACTGAAGCTTAGTTCAGTACAAAGGCTCAAAGTTTAACCCTGAATATGGTGTAAAACAAATGAAGAAAAAACAACAAACTCAAAGCAGTGAAATGGTCCAAGACTCTTGCCAAAATATCTATGTCCAGGTTCTAAAAGCAGTTTTTGCTTAAAGCTTTATTTTTAATTGTTAGAAATACTTATGTTGCGAGTTGAAAAATCAACATATACACAGATTGGTGATGTTGTCCTCAAAGGAGTTAGTGGGAGAGATGAAGGGGGTCTTGCAGGCTGGAAGCTGTGCATCCCATAACGTGTTACAGGCTGGTGGATGACTTTACGCTGCTTCTTTGAGATGGCTTATGAAACATTTTTTTAATGACACAATTTTTTTCTTAAATGTACTTCTGCTTTCCATCTCCTGCTCATGGATTTGTATTTGATTTCATTAATGTCTGCCCTTCTCTTTGATATTTCTTGTTTCATAATATTGTATTTTGTTATTCTGTTTTGAAATCAAATTCTTACTTTATGTTCTGATTTAAATGAAATTAGCACATGGTTCTATACTCTATTTAAAAGACAATTTAGTTCCCACTCACATGATTTGGTGTATGACATTTTCAGTAACACTCCATTAGTTTTTTTTCTGAATTTGCATTCTAGCTAATTCTGAAAGCTATTTTACAATTAGAGCTATGATTTTCATCATCCGTAGACATGTTGTTTATTTTGGAATCTTTTATTTGTTAATTCATAATGTGATTATATTCATATCTAATAGTTTCTTATAAACTTCACATAGTTATCATTTAGGAAAAATTAATCACTATATTTAAAAGTATTTGTGTTTCAAAGTAGATTTTTAAATGTAAAATAATTTATATAATTTTGTCACAGTTAACAATGAAGCGTAATCATTATAAAGATCACCCAGGAAAATACTGACTAATGTTAAAGAAACAGCTGAAATAAATTCCATTCATTTTAATATATGTATATATACATATTTTATGTGATATGCAGTGTATATGTGTATATTTTTCTTTGTGTGTGTATTTACAAATCTGTACAATAAAGAAATAATTTATGAAAGTTATTAATAGTTGTCAATATAAAGTAAAATAAATCATAATTCAGTTTGGATTTGAGAGATTTTAATTTTTTGTGAGCAATAGACACTTTATTTTCTACACGTAACCTCTAGTACATTATTACCTTACTCATCTTGTTGACTTAGACTAGTCTATACTTTCATTGTGAGTCTTTATTATGGTTGGAAAACACTAGCTCCTGGTATTTTTTATTCTTTATAAGTCTTTGACTAGTCTTAGCTCTTCGTTTTCCAGTGTATTTAAAAGAAACTTTTAACATCATAATGTAACTTGAATTCTACTTACTACTGTCTATAGATAAATTTGGAGATATGTATTATATTTATGATGCAACATTTTGACTTACTTCTCTGCTCATTTTCTTAAATATTTATGTCTTCTTTAGGTCAGTACAAAGCCTGCATATTATTTTCCAAAAAGTTTTAGCATATTTATCACTGTAATATTTTTAGATAACATTTGTCATTAGCATTTTCCTTATCCTTGCTATTAGACTTCTATCTTTATTTAAACTGTTTTTTTAAAAATTCCCTGATGTACGTACAAAAGGTGTCTTATATTGGTATACTTAATTTATGTCCAGTAGTCTTGTTAAACTGACTTCTAAGTGTTTAGAGAAAATCTGTAGATTAGTGACTACAGGCAGTTTTGGTTTTCTGTTCCAATGACTAGATCTCTTAAATTATGTTTCTTGTGTAGTATCATTACACTGACTAGTAGTTTCAGGAAAGTGCGAATACAGTTTTCAGCAAAAAGTATTTTTTTGTTTGTTTCTGTGTTTAAGAGAATGGTTTCTAGCAACCTTATGAAGGGTAAGAATTACTGTAAAACTTTGATAAATTTATTTTTTATCCTATTTTGCTAAGATTATTAAGAGGAATAGGAGTGGCATTGGATCTATTGAATTGATTATAAAATTGCTCAGTAAATGATATTTATAATTCCTTGAGTATGAAGTGACTTTTACATTTTAGTAGTAAACACAACTAACCTAAAAGATACTTTGTTATTTACACATTACAAAATTTATTTTTCTAATGTTTTATTCAAGATATTTGTGTACATGCTTATAGGGGATAATGCCTAAAATTTAAAATATGTTTGAATTTCTGTGTCAACCCCACAGTATCTCAGTACAATGGATTCAAAAGAATCTCATCCTTCTACATTTTCAGGGCAATACATAGCATTAAAAATACTGTGCCTGAATTTATATAAAGCTATGTTTTTACAAGGAAGAAACAGTATATTGTGGAGTGTTCTTATAGTATCTTTTCCTGTTATAGATTCTTCAAGTCTATAATTTTGGTAATTGTTTATGTATTTTAAAACCTGGTTTCATAAAATTTACTAGTTGAAAAATTAAAGCAAGTTCTACAATCATATTTTAAAAGCAATTTATTAACATTATGAAAGCTTCCCTTGCGTGTTTGCCCATGTTGTTGCTCACAGCAGACAGCAGTCTCATTTTAAAGTTTTAAACCCTAAGGACCAGTGTGCATAGTGTTAGATGAAGTCGGACGCGCTGCGCTTCCTGTGACACTGGGGAAGCCCACTCTCTCTAGCCTTTGGGTGGGTGACTTCCGGTCCCTCCCTCGTTGTGTCTGCACCCATTGTCCTGCACACAGATGCAGTAGGAGCTGCTGTCTCTTGATTTCATTGGCACGTAACACTCTTTGGCTCCTCTCACTTTTGTAGGAATTTCCATGTTTTTATCTCTGCTTATTTGTCATTTATTTTTGTTCTGTGTTTGGAATGATGTATATGAGTTAGGATCTTACTTACAAACTTGAATTCTCTTTCTTCGTAGCATTGTGAAACTTTATTACTGAACTGGGATCATTTTCAGATGTTATAATCAAGCCAGATTTACTATTTCTGAAAGTAAAAACAAGAATTTCTTGGTAAAATAAATGTACAACATGCAACAAAATTAACAGGGTACAAGGAAACTCAGTTGTCTACTCAATTCACCCCAAATCCATGTTTTCCTTGCAAGAAGTGTGAGAACTGAACATATTTTTCCTATGACAATACTGAAAAACCAAATAACTAGTCCTAGGGCCCAAAAATTACACATATAAGCTCATTTTTCCAGAACTTTAACTGATTTCGCGAAGATTTCTCTAACTCTGACAGGGTTTTCACAGTTCTCCTTAGCTTTGCTGCTGGTGTCTGGAAGTTTCTCTGATGTCATTTACATTTTATGTAAATGAAGCTCAAAGTAAACAACCAAAGCACAGCGAAGAATGTCTGAACACACTCACCTCAAGGTGGTGTGTGGAAGCGTCGCACCTTTGTGACCTTAGCAACACAACACAAGACTCTCCAGGCCCAGACTGGTTTGCTCAGGTCAGGCTTGGTGTCTCACTTCCTGGCAAAGTCAGCAGTGTTAAGCAGGTGTTTTTTTTTTTTTTTTTTTTTTTTTTTTTTTTTTTTTTTTTTTTTTTTTTTTTTTTTTTTTTTTTTTTTTTTTCAAATTTTGCTTCCCTCAAGTAGTGGGAAGCTCGACACTGGAGCCTTTTGATAACTGAGGTAAGTACAGAGCAGTTCACAGAGCAGAATGCAAGACCATATTTTTTTTGCCTTTCACACAAGATTATAGCACAGATGGTGATCTAACACCATCTTTCAGTTCAGTGTGGAAATCATTGAGAAACTGGAGTGCCGTGCACAACTGTATTATGATGAAACTAGACTAGTGAGGGTTCAGACTGAGTGTTTAGTAAAAGTAATTGTCTTCTAGATCTTGAAAATTACATGCTGGGAAATGTTGAGTGTACATAATTTTAATGTAAAATTAAAGTTGAGCTTTTCAAATGTAACTATCACATTTCTTTTGCATGGAGATGTATGCATTTACATTTTGAATACTATGAATAGATTTTTTCTGTATCCACTACCCTGTACCTATTACGAGAATTGTTTCCATTGAAAAATAGAAGTGTGGGGGTTTTATAAATTTTTGGAAATTTGAAATTCACCACAACTCATCATATAAGATAAACACAATGATAACCAAGCTTCTCCTAATAAACATACATTCATTAACATATATTAAACAATTCCCTAATAAATACATATTATAAAAATAATCTAAATAAAATAACATATTCCAAACAATAGTCACTATTGTAAAATAGTTTGGGTCTTTTAAAATGAGATTATCACTAACTACATATATTGTAGACTCATTCCCTTTTATTCTGATTTTTTTTTTTCCTTTTACATAGAACCATAAAGCAGCAGGTTCCAGTTCTGACTCATGGCAGAGCCTGAAAACAAACAAACAAAAGCAAAAAATGAAACAAACCAAAACAAAACTGAACGGGCAGACCAATGGTGGATCTTAACTTCACTAGCAGTAGATGCGGCATGGGTGTGGGACAGTTCTGCTACTGCACACTGAAAAACGTCCCTCAGACCCTCTCACGTGTTTAATTCTGTGGTCGTGTGTGTTGATGAATCCGGCCGGGGACACAGCTCATCATTTCCTGTCAGAGGAGCATCTCGCAGGCTCGATTTATGCAGAGGTGGGGCAGCTAACCTATAGGAAGGGTGTCCATCCTCTGAGAAGTGGAGCTGTCCGCGTGAACACGGGGAAGCCGGCTTCCGCTCTGTAGCTAATTCTTCCAGGTCTGCTCCCCGAAATCGAAGCTGCTTTTCCTCTTCCTGGCTTGCACTCTGGCAGCGTGTACGTGTGTATTCAGGTATATGCCTTTTCACCTTCGCTTGGGAACCGGAAACAGCTCGTGGCATCTCCTGCATGAGTCCTACCGAGCCCTCGAGGCTCCCCTGCTGGCTACCAGTGTCTGCGTGAAGCCAGGCTGTCCTGACTTGGGCCCCTTGTGTTCGGGCCCCGGCCCCACCTCCCTGCCTGCACGTGCAGCCTTTCACTATCACCACTGACAGCCGCGCTCCTGCTGGCCCTCCCTGCAGTGCACCTGCTTCATTTTGTGCAATGAGGTACCGGTATTAAAGACCACAGAGGCCTTGAGATAATTTCTATGAGTCATACATATATTTGTTAGCAGGAAAGAATCCACGTGAATACATTTCTTTTGTAAAATATTTAACTTTTTGTAAAAGAAGTTAATTATACTCTGTTTGTATTTATTCTGGGGCCAAATCACCGCTCTTACCTTTTCTTTCACAGGACAGCGAATCCAATCTTCCTTTCTAACAAACGGAGTTTGGCGACACCTAGTGGTCATGTAGAAAGATGCAGTTTTTTTATGTTCATGATAATGCTTTTTTTTTTTTTAATCTCATCCCCCCCCCATGTACAAAATCCTTGTTTCTGTTCTCCTTGCTATTTTTACTTTTTTTCTTATCCCTTCCATTATCTTTCTATCCTCCCTGTTCCTCTTCCCATTTGAACACTTTCTTCCCATTTCCCACATCCATTGTACTCCACTCTATTTTAAACGCTGGGAGATAATGCACTACACATTAAGAAGAAACATTAGCTTTTATTCAGTTTATGATTCAGCATATGGACATAAAGCCCAAGATGAGAGTCAGCATCTAAACTACAACATAAAATTATAATAATTTGCCTATCAAGAAGCATAATTTTTTATTATATAAATTTCCAAAGAAAAAGGTGCAATTTTCTCTGACCTAGAGTATGTCTGTTTGGAGAGTAAAATCCTATCATACAGTGAACTAATACTTGTTATAATTATTATAACCACTACATCTTAATTTCTTTGATAAGGTATGAAGCGTTCCTCAGAGGTCCTCATGTAGACGAGGACCCTCACAAGGCATCATTGGAGGGGACTGTGAACGCTGGGAGATGGGATTGGTGAGGGTCGCTCAGGCATCGAGAGTCTGGCTCCAGGGAGTCTCGTGGGACCCCGCCCTCCTGCCCTGTCCGCTTCCCGGAGTGACATGATCATGTGCGATGATATGTGCCCCAGCTAAGGCCTGATTTGCCCTCGCGAGGCGTCAGACTAGCGGCTCGGCTGGATCTCGATTACACCTGCAGAGTCATAAGCCAGATCAGAGCAGTCCTTGCTTCCTCAGCAGCCCAGGCCAGTGTTGCCTCACAGTGATGCCAAGTTCATCTAACACTCCATAAATATCCACTCACTGTTGAATCCACTAGACATTCTGCTTTGGATGATTTATTTCTATATATTACAGTAGGGACGTTTCTAAAACCTAAACTGTATTTGAAAATCCTCAAATTTCATTCTATCCAACACCACGCCTAATATAAGTGACATTAAAAATTATAAGTTTTTCAAATGAATATTTTCATGATTCAAAAGTTAATTAAAATACAATGAAGTAAATCTGCAAAATAATATGAAAATTCCATGTCCCTAACCACAAATCTGATACTAACTGTTAGGGAGCAGGAACCTAGAGAGCATAAAACATGGCTCTGTTTCACATTTAAGACTTTCAAAATTATTCAGAATCATTCTGTGTAGAAGTTTAAAATTATATTTCAATATCAATGAAAGTGGAAAAAATTATATAATTAGTGACATTGTTATTGTACTTTCCTTTAAGTGAATACTAATAGATATTAAGTTGCAAATCTCATGGTTATACGATTTAATTTAATTTTTCACAAGGCTCAGTGAAACTCAATAAGATTTTGTTTTTACTCAAAGTCAAATTTAGTTTCAGGATATAATTAAATTTCAATATTTACCCTATTTAAAAAAGGATAATTTAATTAATATCTTATAATGATCAAAATTGCACCTGAAATTTTGAATTAAAATAATATTTTGTTGATGTAACATGTTATGTGGATGTTTTATATTTCAAAATAATTTTTGGCTGGAAATTTCAATTTAATAGTGTCAAATTATCAGGTGAATGGTGATTTAAAACTCACAAGATTAAAAAAGAGATTTAATAAAACATAAAATAAAACATAATGAGAATTAAGTTGTGTCTTATACTGGTACAAATCCCCATTATGGAGTGCAATCATGATGTGTATATTTAATGTACCAATAAAGATAATTTAAAAAATAAATAAATAAATAAATAAAATAAAACATTTTGTGCTTCATTCCAATAGATTCCAGACTGAGAAAAACTTTTTACTAATCCCTAAATTTTAAAAAGTTACAAATGAAATATATACCACATATACTCTTCACAGAGACAACAGAAAGAATTTTCAATGTTCTATTGAAAAGTGATAACTGTTTAAGGTGAAATAATATATACATATTTCAAAATACTAGTATCACATAAATGTATGTCATTAGTATATGCTGATAAAAATAAAATTTTATGAAATGTCAAAGTTCTCTAGAAACGTGGCAGTATATTCCTGCCCCACTGAAAATCTGGCATGTGTTGTCAACATTTACGGAGCCGGGCCCTCTCTAGCCCCTCCAGGGCACCTGCAGTGTTGGATACGTCCGTCCGTAACTCCTTTCTCACAACTGCTCATTCAAAAAATCTGAAAACTGTAAAGCAAGGAGTTGAATAAAGTGAGGATGTCTGTTGGTAGCGATCTGTTTTGTGGATGATTAAGTATTTTTTTGGAAAATATTTTTTGTAGCTGCATGAATCACAACAAATCTAAATGAAATGAAATAAAAAAGTAAGGTGGCATTCCCAATGGAACATTGCATGTCCATCTCATAAACTTGATTAATACAGACATAAATTTTATGTAAACCAAGTCACTGAATTTTAGATACATGTAACAATTTCTAAAATTAAAATTTCATTTCTCCTGTCATCCAAAACAAAAGCTCATATAATGCAAATAATAAAAGATCAATGTTCCAAAATGAAAAAGTTTTGTTATATATAAGTGGTAAGATTGAGTAAGTTACATAAAAATTTCAATAAGTTATTTTAATTGTAACTCAGGAAGAGAAGATGTGGAAAAAGTGATGTATGGAGTAGTGTATGTTGTTTTAAAATATAACGTGATGTGAGTTATATTTCTGAGAGCACTTCTGAATTCTCCATGAGATGGGAACTGCTTCATTATGCCAGAAAAATGTTACACCAAACCAGTGCTATTCATCTGGAGAACAGTAAATAATTAGTCCCAGAGTGCAATAATTTAGAATACTTTGTATAGAGGTGTCATAAATATGAGTGCTTTAGAAGAAATGAAATGTTATATCTGCATAATTTAGTTTTGCAATTAACTGTTAATCATTTGAACAGTAAACTAGAAGTTTTTTAAATTTTTATTTTTCTGTATTCAATTATAATACTCATTTTATCTAGCAAATGATGACTGAAGATCATCACTAGAATAAATACTCATTCCCTGGGCCTTGTGGCTTATTTACAAACTTGCACTGTCTTTATCCAGTGTGTAAGAATTACAACAGGACTACCTACCTTGACGAATTTATTGATAGCATCTTAACAACTACATACCACTTCTCACTTTCAATGTAAACTTTAGAGACTACTAAGGAATGAGTCTTGAACTAGGCATTAATCTTACTTGTGGAGAAGCATTGTTAACAAATTAGTAAAGAAAATAGATAGTAAATAGTGAGGAGAGATAGTTTACATATAAGTTACATTGGCAAGAGTGGCAACATATGGCAAGAGTGAGGAGGTAGAGCGTTAGCAAATAGTATTTTCTTTATAATGTCATCCAATACAAAGGGATCTGCATCCGCAGTGTTGGGGTTGAAATCATGAATAAGACATCCAGTGTTAGTTGCTTTTCCTGCTGTTGATACAAAATATCTGACCTGCCAAAGTTAAAAGATGAAAGGTTTCTTTAGCTCACAGTTTGTAAAGATTGCAATCCACATTTGGCTGGTTTTAGAGCAGTGACAATATGGTACAAGGCTGTTGCAAGAGAAACATTTGATTGCATACAGAAGACAGAAAGTTTAATAAAGGACTTTAAATTGATCTTTCTGTCCTTTTAACTTTATACAAACTCTTTAGTGGGGGTAGCACTCACACCCTTCATCCTGGGGCCTTTGAGTTTGGCAGCATGAATGAATTCCAGAGTCACATACTCTATACCAAGCCACCTCTAGAAAAGTTCGACCTACAAGCACATGAAACTTTAGGGAGATATCTAGACATAAACCATATACAAGCCTCTTGCCCTCAAGGACTCTCGCACAACCATTTATGAAAAAAAAAAAGTCTTCAGTAGATCTCTAAAAGTTATTAAAGTCCTAACAGTTTTGACATTGCTAAAAATCCAAGTACAAAGTATCCTCTGAGATTTAAGGTAAATTCTTAGCTCTAAGCCCTTGTACAAATAAAATGAAGGTTCTAACATGCAATGGGACAAGATAGATATTTTCATTCCAGAAGTTACAAATCTGGTGATAGCAAGGAACAGGAATAAAGAAAAACCAAAATCCAGGGCAAACATCTTATCCCATAACTCCGCTTTCAGCATTCCCAGCAATCTGTGGCAAGTTGTGAACTCCAAAAGGCTTGAGTGACTCCACCCCTATGGCAGTGCTGGTGGTTGTAGCTCCCATGGCTTCTTTCTGGAGCTCACTTTGCCCTCTCCTTGTAGTTTTCCTCAAGTGATGCACATTCTGGTCCCTCCACACTTCTGTGGTCTCCGTTGCACTTTTGGCTTCAGAATCACAGCTTCATATACCGCCCTCTCAGGTGCACTCTGCCTGGCCTCCCTGGCCTTCTCCTGAGATCTGAGTGGAAGCCTTCCCAACCCCACAATTCTGGCATTCACCATGTCCCTAAAACCACGACAGCCTGGACGATCCCAAGGTCAGCTGCCAGCTGGAGCAGTAGCTTGGCTTTCTTCACACTTGGCTGTTATGGAATTCCTACAAACCAAGTACTGAGGAAAAACTGCTCTAGTGAGTATTACTCTGGAACATGTTGCTCAGCGACTCTCTTCACAAAGCAGATCTCACTTTAGCAGACTAGAGCCCTTTTGCTTCTTGTGATGCTCTCAAGATACCTTTTCTATTCTCTGCTCCTTCTCAGCAGTAAAGATCTCCTCTGTTCTATCTCTGCAGTCCACAGCTTTACCAGGGCTTCCTTTTAGACCAAACTTACAACATTTTAAGTCACCCTGTTGGTTCTTTGCTCTTGACTCTCAAAATAAACCTGTCTAACCCCCCCCCCTCACAGCAGCTATGTCACCACCTCAGCATTAGATTGTCTTGAAATTTCTTTTGCCAGACTAATTAGTCCTCTGTGCTTAGACTAAACTAAGGCAAAGTCTCTGGACATGGGCAAATGCAAACAAACTAGCTGCTAAGTTATATGAGACACCATTCAGAATCAAATAGGCAATACAACACAGTTCTTCCTCTTTGCCAGCAGGATCTTTGTCAGCCTTTTGATATTCTGAGCTCTGACTAAAATCTGTCGTCCAGTACTGTGTAAGTCATCCCAGCTCTCTTTTTCCTCCCAACACCCCCAAACTTTTCCAAACTCTTCCTATGAACAGGCCCAAAATCTACTGAACCATGTGGTCAAGGATAGTCACAACAAGGACTTCACTCCTCTGGTATCAACTTTTGACTTAGTTACTTCTCATGATGAGAGGAAATACTAAACACGCCAAGTTAAAGGGGAGGATTTATTTAGCCCATAGTTTGTAGAAATTTCACTCCAGAGTTGGCTGGCTCCAAGGCAGGGTGGCACATGGCAGAAGGCACTGCAGAGGAGAAACAGTTAATTCCATGGAGAAGACAGAAAAAAAAAAAAAAAAAAAAGATCTTAACATTGTCTTTGTGCCTCTTTTATTTTATACAGAGTAGTAAGGGCAGGTAGCACTCACACCCTTAATTGTAGTGTCCTTGAGCCTAATATTACACCATGAATCCATTCCAGGGTCACATAATCTAAGTCAAAGAGGGCTAAATTAGAGATATTGTAGGCAGGCAGACAGGGCAGGATCCTGGAGGAAGCCAGCACAGAAGATGAGAATACATGGAAGCCATAGCTAGAGACACATTTAAAGGAGGTTAAAATAACAATGGCCAGATTTGCACACTTCCCTATGGAATGAACAGAAGTGTGAAATTATTTATGCTATCTTTTTGGGGTTTCCTGTACAGAAGGACCATTATTTCATTGGGGTGGGCCATCTTCTCTTATCCACTAAAGCTAAAACTGCTAAGACTAAGACTACTAAGATTAAGAAGGTCAAGACTGAAACTACAGATTTTTGACCAAGGTTAATGATATCACCTATATATCATTGATATTAGTTAGATAGATGTATTGGTATCATTGATACCATCTATGTAATATTGTTACTATTGTGTCAATATTACCTGAACAACTATACTTGTAATCTAATTAGTAGATTATAGTTTTTACCCCACATTGTATCTACACCTCATGACTTTGCCCTACAAACTTCCTTTGAGAAGTAGGGTGGCTGAAAACCCACTCGGGACTCCTCCTGTCTCTTGGGCGCCAGCCTTGTTCCACATTCCTATTCCTCATGTCTATTTTTAATACATTTCTTACTCTTAACCACCATTGTTCCTTAGAATTCACTCTTTGACTTAGACAAACACAAACTCAGCCTATTTGACTCCTACCATATTATGAGTTATATTAATTTCCCTACATCATTCTTATATCACAGCCATCTCTGGAAAAAGTCCCATCTCTGACCACAGGAGGAAGAATTTAGACACAAGTCATAACAACAAGTGATTATGTAACCTTGGGTAACCTATTTAATCTTCCTTTTCTTATCTTCCCTTATATACAACTTGGATATGACATTATTATGTACTGCAAAACTATGTAAGGATAAACTGAGAACTCAGCAACTGAAACTTGGGTATTAGTTGTATTAGAATCATTATTAGAGTTAAACCACATCATCTGATAGGGATGATGCCTGTGTAGGTGCTTGATGAAATAGAAATATGCTGCAATCTCTATCCAAAGGAACAATCTCATTGTCAAACTTATACTATTCACACATCATTGTCAGCAATGTCAACATACTTCTCTTTTTCTAACACAAACATCATAAAATAATTAAAATAGAATTTTTTAAAAATTAATCAGTAAAAATATGGGCAAAAATATATACCACTGGCAGTATATCTCACGAGCTTCCTAATTTCTGAAAAATCAAACACAATCAGAAAAAATTAAGTTCATAAGAAAGTCGGAAAAAAGACAAAAGAAAAATCCAACAGACATAGAAGAGCAGATAGCTCAGAAGTCAGAGAGGCTGCTGATGCACCAACTTAAGCAGAGACATGGGGACCAATGTGGGGTCCTGAAGCAGCAGCAGACTGATCCCTTTGGAGCAAGCTTGATTCTGAGTGATCAGATGGTGCCAATGGTCCATGTCCCGCTGGTGCAAGCTGGGGGAAGGCTGTGTTGCCTTTCCAGGTAGAGCTGTCAATGTGGAAATTACCTGGAAGCCATGAGAAAAGAAATAATTAACCTCAAGATCCTGATAGAGTCTGCACGTTTCTAAAACTCATGTTGAAAGTAATTCCCTACAGAAGGCATTAAGGGAAAGGAAGCAGTCCAATCCCAGTGTTTAGTGGTGAGGATTTTTGTGTGAACTATACTTAGAGGAAGTAATGTGTATGTGGGAACAGAAAACACAAGATATGGAGACTCTGTGCGATTCTTTGAGTTTTGAGGTGATATATGCATAGCCATAGTTTAGGCAGTGCGATTCATAATAGCTAAATCTTGGAGCAGTCTATATGTCTACCAAGAAAAGAATGAACAATGAAAATATGGTATCTACATAAAACATAGTACTGTTCTTCAATAAATAATACACTACTTGTAGGAAAATAAATGCATTTCCATCAATAAATGGTAATGATGTTACATAAATTAAACACAGAGCCTTGAATATTCCCTGGTTTCTCTTATATTAAAAACACAAAATGCAAAGAAAAAACTGAAAAGCAGATAGGAGAAAAAAACAGTGATAAATATTTTGCCAAGGGAAGAGACAAAGTAATGGAGGGAAAGGAAAGAGATGATAGGAAAAAGAGACAACTCAGTGACAAAAGGAGATCCTGACTTACAAAAACATATGAAAAGTGATGGGAATATTGTCCAGTCCAAAGTCCTTTATTTTGGTACCCAGTAGTGTCACATAGAAGAAAAAAAAATGTTTAAAATTAAAAAACCAAGAATATGCACATTATATGCAGTCTATCTTAATATCCTAATAGAAAATTAATAAATCTGTTCCTTGTGATATGCTAAAAATTTTCTCCTGAAGCCCATTAAAAACCCTCTATGATCACAATTTTGAAATCTAGACCTTAAAAATAAAAACTTTGGTTCTCAGTAGTAATAATCTAGATCATTTCAGAAATCATTCTAAATACCAAGGAAAATAGATTATAAAACACGGAGCCAATAGCATCAGCTTGAAGGGGTCTGGGCACTACACAGTCAGTAATTCTGCAGGACCAATATTAGAAAACAACAGATTCTAAGAAAGTCACATCCAGAATTTGTCAGTTCTCCCCCTCTTTAGAACATTACTGATAGAACAGTTTAGCAGAAAAGCAATCTTGTGGGAATCTGGAGAAGAGGATGCAACTAAAATGCTGTGGCAAACTCCAGTCCCCCCAGGAGTCCCACAGAAAAATGATTAAAAACCAACGAACAACAAAGTCAGAACCTTAAGAAAAGGCTGAGCCCAGGCTCAACTCTTGCTATTCAGAGCAGTGGCTTCCAAAGGCCAAAAACTGCAGCAACAGACGGGGGAAGCAGAAGTGGCCATAATCTGAGCTCCCTGAACCTTTATTTGGTAATAACCCTTTGACCCATAATACTAGCCTGCATAAAACAGGGTGGTCTCACAATAATCCCTGTAGGTGCAGATTATACAGGGCAGGGCAGACATCCTCAAATCCCAGTAAATCTTAAGGCCAATAATCCTAGTACAATAATATTTGTAATTTAAGATTCCCAAGGGCAGAGCAGATGTCCGCAATAATCCCAGTAGTCGATTCCACAGTTCCTGACACAATCTGAATTATTTTTATGTTTTTATCACGATCAGGGGAATAAATGCAATTTAAGACCTCAAAGAACAGACATCTGTTACCATAGCCAATAGTAAAACCAGAGGAGTACACGCCAGAAA
The DNA here is from genome assembly GCA_004026965.1 of Petromus typicus. NCBI lineage: Eukaryota > Metazoa > Chordata > Mammalia > Rodentia > Petromuridae > Petromus > Petromus typicus. Next base: position 31,721 of record PVIR01010772.1, on the reverse strand, counting down.
TAGAAAGGAACCTGCCTAATACCTTGTCGAATCTGCCTTGCGATTCAGCTTCCTCCTGAAGCCATCTTCTCATCAATTGGTCTTAACTTAGTTTTTGCCTGAAGCATAACCATTTTTAGAAGAAATGACATCATATAATGGATCACATTTTGTAACAATAATTAGAGAAATGACAACATTATGAGTATAAACCATAAAAATAATACAGTACAGCAACAGTACATTCATACACAGAGAGCTCGGTATCATGGTCTTTACAGCAATGTTATTTAAAACAGCTATGAAAAGACAAGACTAATTTGATCATGTCATTAACAAAATTTAACAATAAGGAGCAACAAATATAAAATCTAGAATACAAAAGTATAAAATATAAATTTAATAACCAAGTGACTGAATTTATTGAGAAGTTAGAAAACATCAACTTGGAATTAATACAGAGTAATAATAACTGGATGTTACCTGGCACTGAAGAAGTCCAGCAATATATGAAACAGTGGTGGTCAAGATAGCAGGCAGCAGACAAGACATGCATTTCCTAATAGATGAAATTAGTCAAGATGAGCTCCACAACTTTCCCTCTCTGGTTGCCTTAACATATTTTTTAGGAGGTTCTCCAGGAAATAGATATACAAATTGAGCCAGCTAGTCACACTGAGCTGAGATGATGGAATTCAGAGACACCCCCCCCCCACACACACACACACAATTAAAGTTTCTAGGAAATCTATGGGAAGCAGTTCAGTGTAAGGCCATTGTACCAGGGGCTTGTTATCTTTTGCAGCCCTGGTCCTGGTGGAATTCCTGAGTCGGGGGTCTACACTAGCGGTGCTGCCCCAAATTAGACCGGGGGTCTGCTCTGAAAGAAGCTTCCCTGGGTGTTTGCTACAGACATGCTGGCGCCAAGAAGACTGCCCTAAAATTTACACTGACCCTTCCCCCTCCCTACATGAGGGGTCGCAGGTTTAGTTTCTCTTTAGATTTCCTTGAGAAAGGAATGTGTAGGGAGACTGAGTTTGTGGCTTTTCAAGATCATGAGAAAACCAGACACTGTTCCAGATGATTTGTCAGGGTGTCGTCCAAGCAGTTCAAATCTATATTTCTGATAAGCGGATGTTTTTTACTTGTTTGACCCATAACAAGAATAACCTCCATCAGCAAGAAGATCTGTACAGGTGTTTACAGCACTGACCAACAACGAGGGGTAATTGGGACCAAGACATGGGCGGTGAGTGGAAACAGGTGTTAACAAATAAAGGTGGTGAAAAAGGGATGCTCCTTGTTAAGATTGTTTGTATAAAAGGACAATAAATAAATAAATGAATAAATAAACAAACTCAGTGCCTTCAGCCTTCAGTGTGCTGAGGTCCTCCTGATCCCATCTTTGTCTCCCTTATACCCTCGGACTTGAGTTCTGCTTTGCTGCTGACAGGCTCTGGTGGAAACCATAAAGGATAAGAGAAAGCTTCATGTGGAGAAAATTCCAGACAAATAGAGCCAGGATTGCCTCCCTGGTGTATTCAATAGAGTTCTAATTAAGTAAGAGGTGGTTTCTCTGGCCTTGGAAAGAATCATCTAAGAGTCTGAGAAAAGGCAATGTTCAGTATCTGGGTAGAATCCAGAACAATGGAGTGACCACTATCCATGCTATAGAACTTGAAGATTAAAAGCTTTGTGGTTTAGTTAAAAATCGACAGTCTCTGGCACAAGTTGAGAAAATCTCCTATAGATTTCAATTTCAAGTGAAACAATTCAATTTTTGTCTTGTCTAATTTTCAAAGCTTGTTACACAGAAACTTTGCTCTCATAGAAGTTGAAACCTATAGCAAAATGTGCATCATTTTCAGTGGGATCCAAAACTTGCCTGGGAACAAATCGATATGTTTCATGTGGAGTGCTTAATCTAGCCCAGCTTTACTTCCAGAATTCCCCCTATACTCACAGGGTGAGTTTCTGACACTGAGCATAACGTTCATGGAACACCTCTGTCATCTGTTGTCATACTTGATTTGAAAGGAAGAGAAATTATATGCATGTTTTCAATTTGATTCTATAGTATTTTCATGGAATTTCGAAAGAGATTTGACACTTGCTGATAACTGGTCACTCTGAAGATAATATGAGAATGGAAGTATTTCAAAATTTCTCCTGAAACATGCTTTTTTCAACCAGCACACTTCTTTATCCACTTGAGCAGAAACATTTTCTGTAGCATCCTTCAGTGATATGTCCTGTGGCTCATAGGAGGAGATATTTCTGCTTAGGGTGTCACATTCGCAGGCCATCCTTCCTCTTCAAGCTGGAAAGGATGCATGTCTTACTATTCTTGAAATCATTGCTGTAATTACACTTCATTCCAGATATTCCGGGGAGGTCACCTATAGACACAGGACAAATATGTACTCTTTATGCTATTTTCTGCTTGCCTGCTTAAACATATTCACCTGAACTTGCTTTTTAACAGTAACATTCAGAACTACTCTTTTTGGCTTGTTTTGAGAAATGAGTCTGATCAAAGCCTACATGTCAAGGTCAGAGTAACTCGCACCCAAATTCTGTTCCCACAACAAACCTTCTGACGAGAAGAACAATGTTCTACTTACAATCATATATTTTGTCTGTTCTTCTTTTGACTTGCCAATGCTTTGTTTTGTCCTTCATAAGCCACATTTACATTAATTTTCATAGAAACTGTATATACCTCCTCTTTCCCCCAGTTGACTACCAATAAAGGTATGTGGGACACAGTGCCTTTGTTGGTTGCCTTAGCACTGGGATTCTAGCACCTCTTTCTTAGTTCTGTCTTTTAGAGTACTTTTTCTCAGGCTCTGCATTGTCTCCTGGGTAGGTGGGACTGGAAACTTATTGCAGGAGTCCCTGACACTTCTCCTTCCCAAAAGTTTTTGACAAAAGCAGTTGCAAAGCATAAAGAATTTAGCTTTAATTCTGCACCAGAAAGGTAAAACTTTTCTCACCTATGAATGTCGATGGGTCCCCGCCTGACAGATGTCAACATACAAGCCCAGAACCTTAAAAATGCCTATGCTTCTGATTTCTTTAGGCAGCTGATAATAAGTAACTAGTGGATCCGCCATTATTGATAAGTCTTACCAACACTATAGCATCATACTTCACCAGGAAATTTCTTGACTTTCTGATATGAATAGACTAACTGGCATTCAGGTGATTACAAGGAACGTCCTCTGCCATGGTGCTCAGAGGAGCGTCCGTTCTCTCTTTTGTTTTATGACATTTTCACTCTGAGACCTCATCAGCGACTTTAAATAATCCCATCTTCACCTATTCCACACAAGATTGAGTTGGGCATGCTATTTCTGGTTTTGTGGAGCCATATCTCTCTTCTGATATTTTTCAGTTAGCTCAGAAAGAAACAGGGGCACAAAGGTTTTTACCTCATATAGCTTCTCATGTTAAAGTTTCCCTTTTTGCAAACCTGGCTCTTGTCCCTTTGTCTCCTTTGTTCCATCACGTTAAGGGAAATGTGACCAGTTGACAGAAACTCTCCAACAGTGACTTCAATAGAATCTCTCCCATGGCAGGGAGCTGTAATCGTCCTGTGAGCCACATCCTGCCACAATAAAAAACATACTGGCCAGTCACACATTTACAAATCATGACCCCTCCAGAGAAAATATGCTATTAAGATACAATAAATACATGAGTAAATTGCAACAAAATATTAAATCTGGACAATGCCATTCACATGTTTACCTTTATAATCCTTGTCTGCAAGTTATAAATTAGTAAAATGGCAGAAAACAGCTATATTTCAACCAGAAAGTATGCTGCTCTTCCTGCTAATTTTTAAATTCTTTTATTTTATTTCACACTGGAAGATGGTATTTGTAAGATGTATAAGGTAAGACTGGTAAAATTAATTCAGAAAGACAGCCCTGTCTTCAACTGATGAATCTATTTTCTGTATAATACAACATTCACTACATATTAAAGGGCAACTGTTTCTCTTTGAAATCTAAACTGGGATTCAACCAAGTAAACATGTATCTAAAGTACGCTACTGTCCAAATACTAAAAATTTTCAACAAAATAACTTATAATTTGCCCTAATATCCACATAAGTAATCTCTTGGAAAAGTTATTAAAGAAAGTTTGTGGTACCATGAGGTTTCTGCAGACACCCTCAACCACCACCACATTGAGACCCTAGAGGCTCAGGGAAAAGTAGAGCATGTTTTAGATATTAAATTTTTAGTCAATGTGAATGTATACGTTTGGAAGGGTTAGGGTTGGTGGTATGAATATAATATTTAGATAAACTAGTCAAAAGTTAAAGGAAGCATCAAAGAAATATGAAGTATATATCACCCATTTATTTGCATGACACTATGCTTTGACATTCATAGAACTATTTCACATGCAGTGGCAAAGAAAAAATAATAATTTAATAAATTTCAAGGAAAATCAGACTAGGCTGTCCAAAAATTAATCTAAATAATCCCATTATACTACTTTATATTCATGGGTAGAAAATAATCCAATATCTCGCAGTTTTTATATACCCTATAGGGTATGTAAATAAGTATGCAAATGGATATGGTATATTTATCTTTGTAAGTAATTATTTAATTACTTAACCATGAGATATAAACACATGTGTAGAGAGTTAACAAACAAGAAAAAGCACACTTTGGAAAATGTGAATTAGTACAATAATTATCTATGATAGTACAGAGATTCCACAAAAAAACTAAAAATAGACCTGACATCTGATCTTGAATTTTCACCTGCATATATATGCAAAAGTAATGAAATCAGTATGTTAAGAGATATCTGCACTTCCACATATGTTGAAATATTTATTATTCACAATAACCAAAGTATATAATCAATGTAAGCATCCATCAAGAGATGGACGGATAAAAATGTATGGTACATGTGTAGTAGAATATCATCCAACCACAGACAACATCCCTATCTTTGTGACAACATGGATAATCCTGGGCTCATGAAGCTAAATAAGGCACACGCAGAAAGACCACTACCTCACCATCTCACCGTAAGAAAAACCTGAAAACATTTATCTCGAAATAGAGAGTAGATCAGTGGTTTCAAAAGGATGGGAGGAAAACGAGAGAGGAGAAAACTCGATGAGGAGTGGTTGGTCGACGAGTAGAAACTCACAGTTGTAAGAAGGAATCAGATCAGAAGCTCTACATAGCAGGGATATATGCTTAAAACAGCTAAAAGAACCACAGCGTGAGTGTTTTTATTGCAGAGAAATAATCAAAGTTATTCTAGTTTTTTAGTGTTTTTTGTTTGGTTGGTTTTTTCTTGAGAATGTGCCGCAATTCTTAGGCCGTCCAGTAGATGGCAAACGTTCCCTACAAATCCACCAGCGGAAGTCCGCACTCCATTTACTTTCAGTGAATGTGATACCATCCATAGGACAATTTGTTGCAAGAACCAATCATTAAATGATTTAATCCCTTTCAACTTAAGCAAATAATATTTAATCATAATTGAAAGGCAAGTAACTCCAAAATATTATCTAATCCTGCAAATTACCATACATCAGATCACTAACTTTTATGGTTTAAATTTATAAAATTAACTTGCCTGATTGTTGTTACATTTTCACAATTATTTTAGTTTTAAATAGAACTTTCAAAATGTCATGACACTTCTTCCTTTATATTTTCCTCAAATTTTCTAAGAAGTAAATATTATTTTAAGAAGAAAAAGATAACCCAGGTATATTGAACACCAAATAGTACATATTTTTTTTTCTATTTTTTTTTTTTCAGAATTAAATCCTGGAGAATTCAGTTTTACACTATGCACTTTGTTTTAGCTGTTTTAGATTTTTAAAAGGTGTTTACAAGTACAGAAAAGATGTAGAGAAAAAAATCTAGACAATAGTCACCAGAACCCAGTTTTATCCAATTATAATATTTTCCATATTTCTTTTCATTTTATGGTAAGAAAATAATATATACAGAAGTGAGGTTTCATTATTCCTTCCAAAACTGATTTCCCTTGGCCAGAGGTAAAATTATTTGAGAAATTTCCATGATTGGCATTTATTTCTCTCCTATAAGTTTTATACTGCGTTATATTTAAGCATGAATAAATTTTGCATGAGTACTTGTAAATACTGCCAAGTTCTCTGTGGTTCTATAATTGGCACCAATTTACACAACATGGTTTGTTTCATTTAAGTTGATATACACATATATACTTAGTGATTTTAGGTAATTATAAAATTTTATTTTATAACAATGACGAGATTTGTTAATATTTCTGTTCCAATTTCTATTTTACAAACATATTACAAATTATGATATAAATGTTTATTTCCAAACATAGTACATAGTTTTGTTTGATTTTTGTTTTTATTTTTAGTGCAACCAGAGGAAACTAAAAGTGCTAGTGAAGGTTTTGGCTGTCTTTGTACATGCACCTTCCTCCAATGACACTGTCACACACTCACCACATTACCACAGTTAGGAGATTGGGCATACGTAAGGGCACAGAACAACTGACTTTAAAAACAGGGAAATTCTCTGGTCCAAATTTATGACATGAGTCTGCTCAGTGAGGATGGAGAAAATGTATCTTTAAAGCAAAAGATGTCAGATAATGTCTGGAAGCTAGGAAAGGGGCCTAGAACAGATTGTTTTTCACACCCTTACAGAGAACCAAACTTATCAACAGTTTGAATTCATACTTCTATCCTACACAACCATTAGAAATTAAACTAAGTAGCCCTCGTTCTGTGGTGTCCAGTCATGACAAATATATGAATCTAATACACTATAAAAAGGGGAGCTGTTTTTATCCCAACTGGAATTAAACTTCTTTAGCTCAGGCATTTTTGGTAAACTTTTAGATTCTTTGAGTCCTGTGCATTTCTCAGAAATATGCAAGAGAAGTTCTGTACAAAAGTATGTTCCTTGAAAGACTTGAAATTAAAATAAAAAACTAAATATATTGCCTTGATGTAACATCATTTGAAAACTCATCTCACTTGAGCCGGGGATTTAGCTCAGTGGTTCCCGCACCTGTCTTGCAAGTGCAAACACCTGGGTTCAATCCCCGGTAACCACATACAATACTGGGCGTGGAGACTCACCCCAGCAGCAACCTTTACCGCATACCACAGTGCCGGGTATGATGGCTCATGCCTGTAACCCCAGCACTCGGGAGGCAGAGGCAGGAGGATTGTTGTGATGTGAATTTGAGGATGAACTCAGGGCCAGCCTGAACTACAAAGAGAGACCCTGTCTCAATAAACTAAAACCTCATTTCACTTGAAGTAACATGAAGCAGAAAAAGCACAAAACTTCTAGTACTCCATTTTACTACATTTTGACTGAATTTGTTGAATTAAACCTTCGCATGGGAAATCCGTGTGTATTTAAATGACATATGAATATTTGCAAATGACATTGTAGTCAGTCACTGCTGGTAGAAAGAGGAGGATATTCACTTTATTTATTAGTCATTTTAAGCTTTGTCCTTAAGGCAAATATCACTGATACTACTCTAGAATTATCACTGACAAATATCTACTCTTCTCCATTCCAGATTAGTTTGAAACAAAATATCTTTTGTGTTGTTATCCAACACATTCATCATAAAACTGGTTGAGTATATTTTAGCATGAAAAATTTTGGACTCTACAGACATGCTTTGTGAAGTTTGGGCAAATTATTTTCATATACATAAACTTTGTTTTCTGAAAAATGAAGACTGTATCTCTTAAATTAAATGAGAAATTAGGTTTCATGCCCCCAAATTACCTGATCTATATTATTTGATGACCATTACCTAGTTTATAATGTACTATGTAAATATTAAAATTGTATGACATTCTTTAGTACTCTTACAAATACAGATGGTGTCACACTATGTATGTGTATCTGTTATTACTATTTATAAATTATATAGCTAAAACATAGCACCTTAACTATTTTCACAAAGTAATTTATTGCTTTTAAATTCAAAACATTTAAATTTACAGGAAATGTATTTCTAAATTATAAATTTGATTAAATTTAATAAATACATTATCAGTCTTTTGGGAAAGAACATGCAAATTGGTTAGAAATTTAAGAAGATAAGATTATATAAACTGCACCTAGACCTAGCTCTTTCATCGTGTACCAAGCTAAAATCAAAGTGGATAAAAGACCTAAATATTTAAATAGACATGGGCCAGGGATTTGGCCCTGTCTTGCAAACTCAAGGGTCCAGGTTAGATCCCCAGTAACCAAAATACTGGGAGTGGAGACTCATGCCCTAGAGCAATCAGCACCACATACCACAGTGCCAGGTGTGGTGGCTCATGCCTGTAATCCTAGCACTCAGAAGGCAGAGGCAGGAAGACTGCTATGATGTGAGTTTGAGGCTGAGCTCAGGGCCAGCCTGAATTACAAAGTGAGACCCTGTCTCAAAAAAAAAAAAAATTTTAACTAAAAAACAAAAATAAACTAAAATAAAACAGACATTCTAACCCTGCTGCAAAACAGGTTTGATAAAACTCTTGAAGACATTGGCTTAGGGAAAGACTTTTTGAACAAAACATCTATAGCACAGGAATTGGCTGAAGAAATCAGCAAATGGGACCTCATTCTTTTTAAAAGCTTCTGCACAGCAAAGAAACAGAACAACAGAGCAAAAAGGCAACCAACAATGTGGGAAAAATATTTATCAGCTGTTTCTCAAACAAAGGGTTATTATCTAGAATGTATAAAGAGCTCAAAAAAATCAGCCCACCCAAATTTAAAGACCGAATTCAAAAATGGACATCTGAAATGAACAGATATTTTTCAAAGGAAAAAGTAAGAGCAGCTAAGAAGCATATAAAGAAATGTTCAACATCATTAGTCATTTGAGAGATGCAGATGAAAACAACGTTGAGATTTCATCTCACCCCACATAGAATGGCTGCCATTTCAGAATCAGCCAACGGCAAATGTTGGCGAGGCTGTGGAGAAGAAGGAATCCTTCTCCACTGTTGGTAGGATTGTAGACTCGTACAACCCCTGTGGAGATCAGTTTGGAGACTCCTCAAAAAGCTAGGATTGGAGATCCCATTTGACCCAGTCATTGCTCTGCTAGGTATATACACAAAAGAATTAAAATACTCAAATCACAGTGACATATGTACACCTATGTTTATAGCAGCTCAGTTTGTGATTGCTACATCTTGGAGAAAACCCAAATGTCCATCATCTGGAGACTTAATTAAAAAGCTGTGGTTCTACAGAATGGAGTATTACTCTGCCATAAAAATGATAAGTTTGAATCACTTATACTTAAATGAACATACCTTGAGTATATCCTCGTAAGTGAAATAAATAGGTCACAGATAGGTACATATTGCATATTTTCTCTGGTATGAGAAAGTAAAGATGTAAATGACTTTGAGAATTGTATGTTATATATTGTGAAATAGAAAATACTCAAAGTGAAATAGGGTTAAGGGAGAAAAATAATGAGATTATACCAAAAAAAAAAAAAAAAAGCAAACAAATTTTATGTATATGGGGGGTAGTAAGGTGGGTAGAGCTATGGGAAAAAATGAGAATTAAGCTATGTCTTATATTGGTACAAATTCCCATTATGGAGTGCAATCATGATGTGTATATGTCATGTAACAGTAAAGAGTTCAATAAAAAAATTAATTAATTAAACTTCACCTAATAGATCTTTTCAAACAAGAGAACCATCTTTTCTTAATTCCCATAAGGTGCTTTAACAAACTACCATTCACCAACAGATCTTTTCTATTCATCGAAGTGTAAAGTAATGTATAGTTTCCCTGAATTCTAGAGCAATATGAATGTTGGCTGGGACTACCTTGTGGGGGACTGCCATTTTAATTATGCCCAAAGCAGGCTGTTAGCAGAACAGACTGGAAAGAGTCAACCCCACAACTGGCTTGTTTTGAGAAGCAAGTGTGGCCGAAACCTGTGCGAGGTCAGAGTGATTCTTACTTAAATTCCACTCCTGGAGTTAAAATCTTTACTAAAAAGCAAGGTTGATTATTACCCAACACCTGTGTTTGTCTGACTTGTTCTTAATTCAAGAATGCTTTGTCTTTTCCTTTAGAAGCCAGGCCTGCATCATTAGTGTGTCCACAGCAATTGCACATCCTCGTACATAATCTCTTTAACTCAGTCTAACTAAGCTATCAGGAAATCTACCCACAGCCCTGGGTGTTCAGGGCCTCAGCTTGCTCAGCTTTGCTTGCTCCATCAGGAGTCATCCTGTCTCTTTAACTGTCTGTCAGAGTTTCTTTCAACCTTATATCATAATATTAATCAGAAGAAGTGGGGATTTCTTATATTACATAAGTAATATATTTCTTATATAATTTCTTATATTACATAAGTGGGTATGTTTATTAAATATTATTGTTATTTATTTATTATTAAATCTTATGTTATCTTATGTTTATTAAATCTTATTTTAAAATATCCCCAGACATTTAAAATACACAGAAATTATGTTAGTGAGTTATTAAACATGGAACATTCCTATTAAAAATCAAAGTACACATAAGATTCTTGTGCTAAGTTATTCTAGCAAAAATCTTTCTATTAAGTTGAAAAATTAATAAGCCTGATAACTCATTTTGTTCCCAAGGTAATAATTTTATCATGTCAATACAGGGCTACTATTTTCCTGTTTAAGATATTCAACTAAAAACTAATCCTTTTTTTTATATTTTGGTATTCACCAAATTGGGTAAGATTTTTAGGTTATTTTGCTAGTAAGATCTCTCTGTCACATTTTCAGATTTTGTTTGACACATGAGCTTAATGAGTATAAAAGCAAAACTGAGACTCAATATTATTTTTCTTGTTATTTGGGTAGTTTCCAAATATTTCAGGTCACAAAGTGAATTACAAGCTCAATAGCACAGCCTAGAGAGCTGGAAGTTACAGAACAGATAAACTCCCAGAATTTTTCTTATACTATAGTATAAAAATGAGATTAAATATTTCCTTCAAAAAGATTTTTTATTTTTCTTAGTTTTTTAATAAATTACATATTTCACCAGCATAAAGTCAAGACTGTCCAACATGATCAAAATTTAAAAACTTTCATACAGCCTTTTAAATGGAAGTAAAAATGAAAATGATGTCTTATTTCCATTTAAAGATTAAATGTGAAAGTGTAGAAGTGTGTACCAAACAAATGAGTGGGAAATGTGTGTTTTTAACTCTATCAGATGATCTGAGGTAGAATTGAGTGTAGAATCTTTAAAAACTAATAAAATTATTTTAACATTAAAAAAGCTAGATTGCAAAAAAGCCACCAGTTTGTAAATTATACTTTATTTGTTTTTAATTTCATTTAAAAGTAGATATTACTAGTTGGGGCAGTTTTAAGAAAGTTTTAAACTTTTTATTTAGATTTCATAGAAAAAAAAATCACTAGGGATCAAATGTGGGCCCTTGTGTTTTAAAAGTAATTGCAGTATAACTTGAGCTAAATACTCTGTCCAGAAAGAAATTCTTGAATTGGTTAAATACTAGAAACAATGCTAACTATAAGTACATAGTAAAATAATGTTATTTAAATAAGAGAAAAATATTTGAATTTCCTCTGTCTTATAATTTGCAAGAAAATTATAAACTAATGACCTAATTTTATAGGATTGTCACTTTAATAAGAGTAAATATATTTCAATCAAAATTGTTATCCATATAAACTAGATTAGTATAGATATCTGTCTATGATATCTATATCTATCTATATACATATAGATATCTATCTATCTATAGATAGATAGATATCTATATGTATATAGATAGATATAGATTAAATTTTAATCGTCTGGTTGGTGTGTGACTGCACTGCACAGGGATTCCTTGCAGATTGGGAGTTGCACATAAATATATTGCAACATGATCAGTTTTCTCTCCCGACCTGTCACTTACTCTGATGTTCCATTCCCAGATCCCCTTCCCACCTCTACAAAGTTTACCTTCCTGTTTCTTAATAAGTTTCTCTTATTTTGCTCTCTAAACTATTTGTATTTTGGGCTTCTTGCATAGAGAAATAAGGTGACAGTTAAACTTCTGTGACTCATTTATTCTACATGGTATTAAGGCCTCAAGATCCGCTTCATATAAATCTCATTAGGTTTTCTACCAAAATATTTATCTCTGTTATTTAACATTCTCACTATATGAGACGGATAGATTGAAATGTAGTATATTGTTGCTTCCTTCCTTTCTCTCACATTTGAAGTCATGAAGAATTTGAGTATCTGTTACAGTTTAGGGCTAGAGGTCCCACAAGGTCTCACGAACTCGGAGCAAGGTTTTCGGAAGGTGACTGAATCACGCAGGTGCTAACACTCTCCCGGTGTTAGCAGGTGGAGCGTGGTGCAGAGACGTGAACAACTGGGGACTTGACCTTGTTGATTGTCTTTCGCCTTCTTTTCACCCTGCACTCCCTCAATCCAAGCCACCAGACATGAGCCCCTTTCTTCCCAAGGGGCCCTTTGTCATGCCTTCCTGCCTTGGAACTTGCTCGTGTATATGTGGAAAGTATCAGCACTGTTCTCTGCTCCAGATTGCTCACGTCTGCGCCCTTGCCCAGCATTCGCCCTGGTGGCTTTCACGCAAGTCGCCCACATGTGTCTGTTTACATCAGATTTATTCTGGCTGTACTTTTATTGAAGCACGTGAGTTGCTCCGCTATTGTTACCGGGTATAAGTGCATTTTATGTTGAAACTTACAGATGTAAAAAATTTCAGCTGAATTATAAGTAAATTACTGCCTAACGGATAAAGATACAGCTTCTAGTTGCAGTTATCCTGGGAGCCCTCGGATTATAGAAATTCTCTGCCTTTATCTCCACCCTTACTTTGACTTGATATTGTTTTGGTACTGGAATTTTGGATAAATTTCGAGTGGAGACAGTAAGTGGATTTCTAAATAGAAAGAAAAAATGGAAATAAAACTTTTGTACATAGGGAGGGGAGGGAGTTGAGGGAATAACATAAAAATGTATTAAAAAGAAAGAACAAGTGGGGTTTTGAAGACAACCGTCTCTTTCCTTTGTTCACAAAATTTCTGGCCATATTATCCATTATTTGCTTCCCATTTATATTAATTTAATTTTATTTATAAAATGGTATATATTCATTATAAACAGCACAGAGTTTTGAAATATGCTTCCACTGCAAAATAGTTAATTTGTTAAGTCAGTCACACATATCACTGTTGAATATGATTACCATTACCTATGATAAAACACTTAAAAATTTGCTAAGCCATTTTTGAAAATATGATATATTTTTATGAACTATATTTACCATGTTCTTGAGGAACTTCCTCCTCCAGGGTAATTTAAGTTTTTTTTTTTTTTTCTTTTTTTGAGACAGGGTCTCACCTTGTAGTTCAGGCTGGCCCTGAGCTCAGCCTCAAACTCACATCACAGCAGTCCTTCTGCCTCTGCCTCCTGAGTGCTGGGATAAAAGCGTGAGCCACCACGCTCAGCACTGTGGAATGTGGTGCTGATTGCTGCTGGGTGAGAGTCTCCACACCCAGCATTGTATATGGATACCGGGGATCGAACCCTGGCCCTTGGGCTTGCGAGACAGGCACCGGAACCACGGAGCTAACTCCCCGGCCCTAAGTTAGTACTTTTGACCAGCATTCCTCCCCACCTGCTTGACTAGCTTTAGCTTACTAGTGAGACTGATGATGAGGCTTAGGTTGGGGTTTCTTCGAATATGAGTCAAAAATACTGAACTAGCCCCTTTTTCCTCCCAAACTTCAGTCTTAAGCTACAAGTGTATTGATTTATAACAGGAAAAAAAAAAAAGTACAACAGGGAAAGCTTACGGCAAGAACATAATTTTCAACACCTGAAAATTTATGATTTTCTTAGCAAATTTTCTTTCTTTTTTTATTGAAATCTGTATTGGTACATTACATATACACATCATGATTGCACTCCATACTGGGGATTTGTACCAGTATAAGACACAATTTAATTCTCATTTTTCCCATAGCCTTACCCACCTACCACCCCTCTATATACATAAAATTTGTTTCCTTACTTTTTTGTTATAATATCATTATTTCCCCCCCTTACCCTATTTCATTTTGAGTATTTTCTATTTCACAATGTATAACATAAAATTCTAGGACTCATTTACATCGTTATTTTCTCATACCAGAGAAAAGATGAGATATTTACCTATCTGTGACCTATTTATTTCACTTATGAGGATATTCTCAAGGTATGTCCATTTAAAAAGAAATGATTCAAACTTATCATTTTTATGGCAGAGTAATACTCCCTTCTTTAGAACAACCACAGCTTTTTTATTGAGTCTCCAATTGATGGACATTTGGGTTGGTTCCAAGATGTAGCAATCACAAACTGAGCTGCTATAAACATGGGTGTACATATGTCACTTTAATCTGAGTCTTTTAATTCTTTTGTGTATATACCTAGCAGAGCAATGGCTGGGGCAAATGGGACCTCCAATCCTATCCTTTTGAGTAATCTCCAAACTGATCTCCACAGGGATTGTGCTAGTCTATAGTCCCACCAAAAGTGGAGAAGGGTTCTTTATTCTCTGCAGCCTCGCCAACATTTGCTGCTGGCTAATTCTGAAATGGCAGCCATTCTATGTGGAGCGAGATGAAATCTCAGTGTTGTTTTCATCTGCATCTCTCAAATGATTAATGATGTTGAACATTTCCTCATATGCTTCTTAGTTGCTCTTACTTTTTCCTTTGAAAAATATCTGTTCATTTCAGATGCCCATTTTTGAATTCGGTCTTTAATTTTTGTGGGCTGATTTTTTTTAGCTCTTTATATATTCTAGACAGTAACCCTTTGTCTGAGGAATAGCTGGTAAAGATTTTTTCCCACATTGTTGGTTGCCATTTTGCTCTATTGGTGGTTTCCTTTGCTGTGCAGAAGCTTTTTAAAAGAATGAGGTCCCATTTGTTGATTTCCTCAGCCAATTCCTGTGCTATAGAGGTTTTTTTTCAAGAAGTCTTTTCCTAAGGCAGTGTCATCAAGAGGTTTTTTTTTTTAATCTTTATTGGTACATTAAATATACACATCATGATTCCACTCCATAATGAGGATTTGTACCAGTATAAGACACAACTTAATTCTTATTTTTTCCCATAGCCCTACCCACCCTACCACCCCCCATATACATAAAATTTGTTTCCTTACTTTTTTGTTACAATCTCAACATTTTCCCCCTTCACCCTATTTTCCATTGAGCATTTTATATTTCACACTATATAACATACAATTCTAGGACTCATTTACATCTTTATTTTCTCATACCAGAGAAATGATGTGATATGTACCTATCTTTGCCCTATTTATTTCACTCATGAGGATATCCTCAAGGTATGTCCATTTCAGTAGAAATGATTCAAACTTATCATTTTTTATGGTAGAGTAATACTCCATTCTGTAGAAGAACCACAGCTTTTTTATCCAGTCTCCAGTTGATGCACATTTGGGTTTTTTCCAAGATGTAGCAATCACAAACTGAGCTGCTATAAACATGGGTGCATATATGTCACTGTGATATGAGTCTTTTAATTCTTGTGTGTATATATCTAGCAGGGCAATGGCCAGGTCAAATGGGATCTCCAATCCTATCTTTTTGAGTAATCTCCAAACTGATCTCCACAGGGGTTGTACGAGTCTACAGTCCCACCAACAGTGGAGAAGGGTTCCTTCTTCTCCACAGCCTCACCAACATTTGCTGTTGGCTGATTCTGAACTAGTAGCCATTCTATGTGGAGTGAGATGAAATCTCAATGTTGTTTTCATCTGCATCTCTCGAATGACTAATGATGTTGAGCATTTCTTCATATGCTTCTTAGCTGCTCTTACTTCTTCCTCTGAAAAATCTCCATTCATTTCAGATGCTCATTTTTGAATTGGGTCATTAAATTTGGGTGGGCTGATTTTTTGAGCTCTTTATATATTCCAGATAGTAGCCCTTTATCTGAGGAACAGCTGGTAAAGATTTTTTCCCACATTGTTGGTTGCCTATTTGCACTGTTGGTGGTTTCTTTTGCTGTGCAGAAGCTTTTTTAAAGAATGAGGTCCCATTTGTTGATTTTCTCAGCCAATTCCTGTGCTACAGAAGTTTTGTTCATGGAGTCTTTCCCTAAGCCACTGTGTTCAAGAGTTTTACCTAAGCTGTTTTGCAACAGGTTTAGAGTGTGTGTTTTAATATTTAGGTCTCTTATCCACTGTGATTTTAGCTTGGTACACGGTGAAAGAGTTAGATAAGGCCAATATCCCTAATGAACATAGATGGAAAAATACTCAATAAGATACTGGCAAACAGAATATAGGGAATTATCAAAAAGATTATACACTCTGACCCAGTTGGATTCATCCCAGGTATGCAAGGATGGTTCAACATACATAAATCAATAAATGTTATACACTGTATTAACAGTATCAAGGACAAAAACCATATGGTCATCTCAATTGATGCAGAAAAAGCATTTGACAAAATACAACACCCATTTATGTTCAAAACCCTACAGAAGATAGGAATAGATAGTCTGCATCTCAAGCTAATAAAAGCTATTTATGAGAAACCATAAGCCAGTATCATATTAAATGGTCAAAAATTGAAATCTTTCACACTAAGATCAGGAACAAGACAAGGATGCCCTCTCTCACCACTTCTGTTAAATATAGTTCTGGAAATATTAGGCATAGCAATTAGGCAAGAGAAAGAAATAAAAGGAATAAAGACAGGAAAAGAAGAAGTCAAATTGTCATTATTTGCTGATGATATGATACTCTATCTAGAGGATCCTAAAAACTCAATTAAAAAACTGCTGGACCTAATCACCAATTTTAGCCATCTAGCTGGTTATAAGGTCAATGTTCAAAAATCAATAGCCTTCATATACAGAAACAGTAGGCCCACTGAGACAGAAATTGGGGATTCAGTCCCTTTCACAATAGCACCCAAAAAAATAAAATATCTAGGAATCAATCTAACAAAGGAGGTGAAAGACCTCTACTCTGAAAACTATTGCACTCTGAAAAAGGAGATAGAAGATGATATCAAGAAATGGAAAGACATACCTTGCTCCTGGGTAGGAAGAACCAATATTGTCAAAATGGCTATACTCCCAAAACTACTCTACATATTCAACACAATCCCGATTGAGTTGAAATCCCAACAGCATATTTCACAGATCTAGAGAAAAAAATCCAAGCTTTCATCTGGAACCACAAAAGACCTAGAATAGCCAAAGCAATTCTAAGCAAGGGACATGGTGGAGGGTAATACAACTCTGAATCTGAAACCATACTATAAACCCATCATGATAAAAACTGCATGGTAGTGGCAAAGTAACAGACCTGAGGATCAGTGGAGTAGACTAGAAGATCCAGAAACTGCTCCAGATAAACTGAGCCACCTCATCATTGACAAAGGAGCCAAAAATCCTCAATAGAGGAAAGATAGCCTCTTTAACAAATGGTGCTGGAAAAACTGGGCTTTAATTTGCCAAAGACTAAACCTAAATCTAACTCTTTCACCATGCATCAAGTTAGCAAATTTTCCTTTTGAATTTTGGATTAGCTGCAAAGATACTGTGACCTGCTGTTCCATGGAAATCTGATGTATCAAAATGAACTGTGCATTGCTTTGAATTTTTCTTTGTGCACGTAACTATGTCTGAATAACATGGAGGAAATATAAAGGCTATGAAAATATCAGCAATGACATTATAATGAGTCAATCATCCAGCACCTTTCTCTACAGCTGCTGTTATTTCATTATTTGCAAGTACACAGTTCTCACCTGTGTAGTCATTCAAAAGATCAATAGAGTCAAAGTAATTAAGGAGAATGAGAATCCTGCTTGAAATTTTAATATGTAATAAATGATGCTATTTTATTTAAAAAAGCATTATCAAGAAGTAAAAAGATATTTAAATTCAAACAAGACAACTTCCTATATCTGTAAACGAAGTAAACTTATAAAAAACAAGCTTTAGCCTCTTCTAAGGAAAATAATTCATTAAAGTTTTGTCATGGAGATAAAAAAATCATCAAGAAGTTTCTAGAGAACATTAATGAGACTGAATCTCAAATTCTGTGAACAATACAAATGTCACTAAGCTCTGTGGGTCAGTTTTAGCATTATCTCTTTTTTTCACCTCATTCTGTATTCAGCTATGTTACAGTGACATTAATTGGCATAAACATAATGCACAATATCAACCATTAGAAAAAAATACATAAAGATATTATTAAAAACAAAACATATTTCTTGTAATTATCTAGTTTTTCAATGCTATCTTGTAGAGCAAAGCATTGCTATGGATTTCTATAATCCAACAAGATTAATAATGATAGAGTTTTTTTATCTAAAGGATGCCATCTTTCCCTTCACCTGTTACAGGAGCTAGGGGAAAGCAACAGTCTTGCAAGGGGACAACTGTCACTTGGCAGACAGCATCAATCTGTTAGTACCTTCTTCTGATGTTCATACCTCCAAGTCATATGTTGCATATTTTTGTGTCAAAAAATTAAAAATCAATACACTTTGGCCAATTGTATATTTCTTATTCAGTTCTGAACTTTACCGGGAAAGATGGATATTGTTACTGAAACACAAAGCGCAAAAATAATTCTCTAAGCTATAGTTTGATCAAACCAGAGTATTAATTTAGCAAATAGTCAACTTCTATCACCTCCTATTAAATACTCTGCATCATTTTTTGGATTCTAAGAGATTTGGTAAAGTATGAATTGTTAGGTAAATTCTAGGAGCCAATGTGAAAACTGATAGTTACTTATTTTAAATCTGGATGAAAAGTAGGTACCAGTTTTGCAGTTTTAACGATGAGACCATGAAGTTCACAGGAAAAGATTACAATATTTACAAATTTTAAGCATTGAAAAGATTATTGTCATTATGTCTACATACAGTGTATGATTTAAAGTTTTAGAGGGGAAAAAACACTAATCCATAAGACATAAAGAATGATATTCAATTTAAATTTCTTCCATTAAAATATTTTTCCTTTTTTCACTATTTTGAATGAAATGAAACTTGAATATATTGCCTCCTACATATTATTTCTAAGTGTTTGTCTTTTGACCCCCACATAAAGAAAAATATGCAGGTGTGGGCACACTTATTTAAACTAATTTCAAGATAGAGTGTTTATAAACTATTTTTTATTGGGGCTTCCATGCTCTTTTACTTCATTCTACATATTATGTAGCCTCAAAATTATAATTACCTTTTTATCATATTTTAATTATTTAATTTTCAGCATTTCAAATTGTGAATTAATATAGTTTCAATGTTACTTACTTCTAGAAACTTGCATTTATTTCACTTTTATTAGGGAGAAAAGCTTAAATGTACTACATAACTTTAAAAATATAATTTGTCTCAGTTCAAAATCTAAAACTATGAAAGCTCAAATTTATTATATCCAAGTTCCAGCATTTTTATAAAGGCACATCAACACAAATTTAAGAAAATAATCATAGGGCTGGGGAGTTAGCTCAGTGGTTCCGGCGCCTGTCTTGCAAGCGCAAGGACCCGTGTTCGATCCCCAGTAACCACATACCATACTGAATGTGGAGACTCACGCCCAGAAGCAACCAGTACCATATACCACAGTACTGGGTGTGGTGGCTCATTCCAGTAATCCCAGCACCTGGGAGGCAGAGGCAGAAGGATTTCTGTGATGTGAGTTTGAGGCTGAGCTCAGGGCCAGAATGAACCATTAAGTGAGACCATGTCTCAAAATACCTTTAAAAATTTTTAAAAGAATAATAAAATAATCATAAATCCTAATATAGAGATATTGACATAAATTAACTTTAGTTTTTAAGGAATATAGAAATATAGAAAATGAAACAAGCAGTAAAGAACAAAAATTTGGATATAAATAAAATTATTAAAAATTTGTGAAAATAGATACTAAATGAATATAGTTAAAGTTTAAGCTTTTATGAATAGATTAAATTTATCAAGTTGCATGAAAGTAAATTGTAATTACATATTAAAAGCTTTAAATTTAATTTATATTTATGTTTCCATTAAGTGAAAAACATTTCTTAAAATCTAAGACTTGCTACATTTTAGGTACTGGTACAAAAAAAATTGGTATCTAAAAATTCCTTGTGATTAAAGGAACTGTACAGAAATATTAAGAATGTAGAATAACATGGATTTTATAAACACACATATAAATTTTAGGAGTATTACAAATGAATCTCTTGGCATGTATGAGGAGGAAATCTACATTGTTGCACGTATCTTGCCAACCTGTTCCTTCTGATTGAGTTTACCATTCTTCATATTTTGTCAAGCTGAGTTATAAATATGTTACAATAATTGTCTTAGGTGTTTATTCTTATTTTTATAATTAATAGATTCAAAGCTCATTATACTTGTACTTCTTTAATTCTTGTCTTCTTTAATTGTCTTCTTTAATTACTGAGTTATTTACTTTTATTTCTTGATGAGATGAATTCGTTGTCAATAATTTATTTTAAAACTTATTAATTGTGATAATCTTGAGTACTTATGCAGCTAAAAATAACAGCTCATTTCTTTTACATTCAAGAAGAAATCCGGCTGTGTGTAACATTATTGAATCCCTCATTTTCCCTGATACCTTGGAAATTGTCCTGTGTTTGCAGTGAGGTTTCTGCATTTCGTCTCAAGGTGGCCTAATTTCTCTGTGTATGAGTTGAATTAGCTGTTTGAAGATTTGAAGAAAGGCTTTATTTACCTATGACTAAGTATTTTCAAATGTGTTTCAATATATATGTCCTGTATTACATTTTCCTGAAGGGTGAAATGTAAGTATTACATCAAACAGTCCAGAAATTATATCCCAAATAATAATTTTATTTCTTTTCTCTTCCAGTTAACTTTTCTTCAAAAAATGACCACAACATATCATTCTTGTCACGTGGTCAATTTTTATTTATGAAGTCATCAAACAATTATAATAAGAACTGTAATAAAAAAGATAAGGAATAGGGCCGGGAAGTTAGCTCAGTGGTTCCGGCGCCTCTCTCACAAGCGCAAGGACCCGGATTCGATTCCCCGGTAACCACATACAATACTGGGTGTGGAGACCCACATCCAGCAGCAACCAGTACCACAAACAACAGTGCCGGGCGTGGTGGCTCACGCCTGTAATCCCAGCACTCGGGAGGCAGAGGCAGGAGGATTGTGATGTGAGTTTGAGGCTGAGCTCAGGGCCAGTCTGAACCACAAAGCGAGACCCTGTCTCCAAAAACCTAAAAAAAAAAAAAAAAAGATAAGGAATAATTATATTAAGTTCATACTAAAATTAAATACTTGGGAATTAACCTAGCAAAAGAAATAAACACTAGAGTACTCTGAAAAAGATAAAAAATATACCAAAAATGAGAATTAAGTTGTGTCATATAAATTCTGAAATTGGTACAAATTCTCATTGTTGAATGCAATCATGATATGTATATGTAATGTACCAATAAAGATTTTAATTCAAAAAAATATATACCAGAAAATAGAAAGATAAGCTCTAATATTTGATAGGCAGAAAAAATGTTTTCTGACCATATTCACCACATTTCCAAAACTGATATATAGATTTATTGCAATCACCATCAAAATACCAACAGTAACCTAAAATTCATATGGAGCTGGAAAAGACCCATAATAGCAAAGCCACCCTGGAAAACAGGAGCAATGCAGCAGGTATCACAATCCCAGATTTCAAGTTATAAAGCTATAGGCAATAAGAACAGCACAGTCCTGACACAAACACAGACATGTTGGCCAAGAGAACAAAGCAGAGGAAATAACCTCAGGCACATCCAACGATGTGATCTTTCACAAAGAAGTCATAAGCATACACTGGGGAAAGACAGCCTCTTCACCAAGTAGTTCTTTAAAAACTGGCTGTATTATTTTTACAAACTTTATTAGTGTTATTTTCCAGCCATGTTTCTTCACCTTCTCTCTGGTTATAATAAATGAATCATATAATAAATGCATAATAATGCTATTACAAGGTTTTTATTTTCAAGTTTGGTCCTTTATTGAAAAATTACCCCTTTAATTACTGTAAGTAATCACTTGGAACATGATGTTAAAAATCCAAGTATTCTCTGTGTCTTTGACCTCTTTATTCCTCATTAATTGAAGTATGCTAATGTTTACACCCAATTCTATTGCTCAGAGAAAGCCACCAAAAGGAACCTATTTCATTTGTTGAATGACCAGAATTTTGTATCTCTTGGAGATACTGATATATCCAGCTAAAGATGGTTATGATATATAAGCATATTAGTAGAATATGTACATAAGATGGCTTATTCTTTTGCACAATTTAATATATATTCCAAAATTATTTTTACAAATTTTAAATTTCCATATTTTTAAAATGCATATTTATTCCAGTCTTTCAAATAAATGATAAAAAGGAAAAAATAATTAACTTCACAAATATGAAATGTAGCATACAAGGATGATTTAAATTATAAGTATTTTTAAGTCAATTCCATCTTCTATAATAATATCTGGAAAGATCCACTGCCTGGTTTGTATACGGTTGTATTTTCATTTTATCCTCACATGTGAGACATTGGAAGAGAATCTTGACTTTTATATTACAAAGATACTGATCCCAAATATCATTTTATTCTTACTTTAGACAGAGATCATGGTTATTTTTCCAGTAGTCCCTAGAAATAAATTTAAATTTACTCTTGAGTAGTTATTGGTTAACCTGGTCCTCATATAACTGGGTAATAAAACAATAAAATAAAAAAAAAACATGAATAGGTTATCAGTCTTCAGACTACAAAAGAATAAAATAGTCTCCCACATTGTAAAGGTTGTGACTCTTCAACTTGTATAAAAGCTATAAATTTTGTCTGTTATTTCATGATTGCTAGAAAAAACTTGAGTCAAGACAGAGACAAAAGATGAACAATAATCATTATTTACTGCTCTGTAAGGAGAGTGAGCTTCACATTTGCATTAATCCCTCCCACTTATATCTCTCAGAGCTGTATACAACATTAATGATGCATCCACAGAAAATCTGCATTATATTGTTTTTTTTTCAACATTTTAAAGCGTCATAAGCGCCCAATATTAATAAAGTAGAAACAATGAATGTTGGCTTGGGAAGAAATTAGAAGGTATTTACCACGCTCAAAAATGAGAAAGGCAGAAGTAACCTGCAGAAGTTCTGCACTGTCTTCTTCAAACCCACGCTCCAGCCAGGCAAGCACTTCGTTCAGTGGGGACAAAGTAGGGAAGAGAGACCGTTCATGGCGGACTGAACTGGTTTGCTTCTGCTCTGCTCTTTGAACGCATTTTACAAACTGGGTGGTGTTTCACCTTCGGTTTCCATTTTCATAAGGGGATTGCTTTGTGACTTTCATTCTCTTTGCCTCCATTATTTGGTATATTTGCTTCAATGGAAACGATTACTGCTTTATGTGTAGGCGCACTCGACGGAATTATTTGAGTCGTGTCAGCATGCTGTTCTTATTTATGATATTTTCTTCCACTTAATGCCCTATCTAGAAGCTGTGAAAATGTCACCTCTGGGTGATGGAGATCTCTAAATAGTCACTTTCTAAAGTAGTAACCAGCACTTGCTTAAATTGGGGTGATTATGTCTAAGCGATCCGATGTGAGGATATGGTACTGACATACACAGACCCTTTTTTCCTTCTTGCCATAGATCCATAGTCTTTTTGTCTTGACTGAAGAAAATTAGTCTGTCTGTGCTCCTGAACTTTTAAATTTTTGTTATATGACTTTCTTTTCTTTTCTCCTAAACAGGTTGTTTACTTTCTCAGAAATGGTGTCTTACATCTTCATGCTTGTCTGCTTTTCAAATTACTTAGCTTTTTATTTCTGCTTCCTTTAATGGGTTTACTAATGATCATCCTCATTGGTCTGTACACAGGCTTTGATTTCATTTCTTCTCATCCCACATGCGTTGGATTATTTGAGGTACATTCAATTGCTTACTTAACAGAAGCAGGCAAAATAATCCTGTCAGACTCAACATTGATTTTATACTCTGTAAAGGTTTACAAGAGCTTAATGTTAATGTTTTGGAACCTAAGAACATTAGACAACTAATTGTTTCCACTAGTACTTTCAGGGAAGAAGTTTTTTAAAAGACACAGAGAAGAAAATCAGAAATAATTTGTGAGAATATGTGAAGTCTACTGATGTAGCACTTTAAAAACTCGTGGTTGAGAGACACTATCCTTCATTAGTCCTAGGTAGTTTGTTTACAAAAACCACAAAGTGAGAAAACTCATACAAGTTAATGTGTAGAGGGTCTACAATATAAATGTGTGTTTGCACATTTGCCTTTGGTTTAATAATTTTGAAATATATTGAACTAAACAACAAATAATTTAGAAAAATATTTAATGCCTCTCCAAATAATATTTCAGTTTTTAAGGACATAGATATAAAGTGTAACAACAGCGACAATAGAAAAAATGTGGATTATGTTTCTATTGACACACGACTACAGAGAGAATGATTTTCCTATCTGTTTGTATCACACCACATTGCCAATAGCAAAGTTAGAGTGAGTTTCAGTTTTGGGAACTAATACATCAGAAAAACAATTTTTCCATTATTTATTACAGAGAGAGATTCTCAACAATTCTCTGTTCACCTCACCACAAATCTACCCCTTATTAGAAACTGAGATATGGAACCATGTGAATTCTGCAATGTCCTTACAAGTTATACTCAAACAACTGTGTGGCAATCTTCAGTTTCATCATTGATGCCTTTAAGGATATAATGGTTTATGATGAAGAGATACCTTTTTTATTGGGTAAACATGGCATGTTGTTCTCTCAGACAGGACCATGTGTACAGGAGTGAGGGTTTTGGAGAGTTCATGCATGGGTCATGGGAGTGCTATAACCGTTAGTACAGTGATATGTGTTTTCAGGAAATGAAGCCCAATAAAAAAGTATGCTCCTAAGAGCATGACTTGGAAAGCTGTATTGTCCCCAGGGCCTTCCACTTTCCCTGGCTTTGCTCCCCACTCTGTACTTCCTGGCCACCATAAGTTGGCCAGTTTTCCTCCTTCATGCCTTGGAGTCCATTAACCGTGACTGAAACTACTAAAACCAGGAAGCAAACTAACCCTTTTCTCTTTAAATTGTGTGTGTCCAACAATGGAAAACAACCAATTAATAGTAGCTGAAATTGTAACACGGAAGTGTCAGTAATGTATCTGTTTTGTGGATTTGTCAAATTTTAGGTAATTTATTTGATCATTAATTTAAGAAATATATAACATTCCCAAGAGGAAATAGATTGTTTCATTTTTCCTTTGTTAATTCAGATTTAGAAAATCATATTTTTATCTTTATTGGTACATTAAATATACACATCATGATTGCACTCCATAATGGGGATTTGTACCAGTATAAGACACAACTTAATTCTCATTTTTTCCCATAGCCCTACCCACCCTACCACCCCCCATATACATAAAATTTATTTCCTTACTTTTATGTTACAATCTCAACATTTTCCCCATATTTTTAATATTAGGGAAATGTAAGAATTATAAAAGGAGTTCCTTTATAACCATATTAAGAAATTTGCATCCAGAAAGGTGGAGTGTGTGTAGTTTTAGATATTCCCCACACTAATGGAACTAAAAGCTCTGGATATCATGTCAAAAAAAAAAAAAAAAAAAAAACCCTAAGAAAATTCTGAAAAAGGAGAGGGACCGCACAGCGTAGGAAACTTAAGACTTGATTTACGTAAGGATACATTCCATACTTTATTCTACTGGGGAAAGAATGAATGAAATGTAAGATAGAACAGAAGTCATTTACTGCGGACAGAGAGAAATGGCTAAAACTAGGGATAGAGGACTGATGAGATTATAATTAAGAAAATATTTGATATTTTGCTCTTTAAAAATTCAGAAGAAGAGAAAGATTGAAGCTATAAAAAGTTCTAAAAAGAAATTATTGAAAAGATCCTCTGGTATGAAAGAGACATAAACTACAGATTCAAGAAGCTATACTTTTTTCTCAGAATAAAAACAAAGAAATATACAATAAAATTAATAATGTATAATTATAAAAACAAACCATGGAAAAACTCTTGAAACAATAGAAACAGAACTACATGTAAGACAAAAATTTGTCATCATGAGAAACTATGGAAATCCAGAACATATTTTCACTACTTCAAATGTCAAAGAAAGGACCAAAATCCAGAATCTACCCAATGGAAGTACTCTCCAATAAAGGAAGATAAATCTGGTGATTCTATTTTAGAGTGGGTACCTCTTCCAATTTAACCACTTGACTTTTAACACCAGACCAGTGAGAAAATAATTCTTTTATTCTTGTATACTGGGCATCTATCTAATCTACTGCAATCCTGGTAAGCCTTGAATAAGTATTTCTTTTTTAATAAATACTGGGACGCATTAGGTGATATTTAATTTTAAATTTCCGTTTTTTTACAAGTATCTGTTATTTTGATAAATCATTACATTCATTCTAACTCTCTGCTCGCTAACTATCCACATACACTTTTATTTTATTACTGTTTTTATAATACTTCATTTGCATTTTGTCAGTACATTGATATTTGTTCCTTTGTAACTGAAAAAAAAATAAGAATTTCCTATGATAACAAATGCTCATCTTCAGTTATATTCTCAGCACAAACACAGTGAAGTTATCCACCTGTGTTATATGTTTTTTCCTTAATTTTATGATAATAAAACACAACTGCTTAAGCCTTATTGTCTGTTAATAACACATCTTGACGACTGTTAGGAACTTCATTAAAATTAGCTGCTTTTAATAATTCTAGTGCATCATTACTAGACCACAAAAAAAGTCCCAGGATGATCATGAAGACAAAACACCTTCATATACATAAGTATTGTCATCATATGTTTTTTATCATAAACTTTTTTTTCTTCCCCTTCTTTAATTTGCCCTTCCCTCACATAGTTCCTTTATCCCTTTGAGAATTTTCTTCCCATTTCACAATACCCATCATAGATTTCGGATCTCATTTACACCCTCAGTTTCTCACACTGGATAAATAAGAGGGTATTTACACATTGGTGTCCTATCTATTTGATTTATGAATAAGCCTTCCAGGTGCTTCCACTTAGCTATAAATGTATCAATTTATCATCCTTTATGCCTGAATAGTACTTCATTTTATTTTTTAATCTCACATTATCTATTCATTTTTTGATGATTCTTTGAGTTATTTTCAAGATTCAGCTATTACAAGCTGTGCTGCTACAAACATGGATGCACATATGTAGCTGTGGTATGATGTTTTCCATTCTTTTATGACTGTACTTAGCAGGGAAATAGCCGGGTCAAACGAGACCTCTAATCTTATTTTCTAAAGGAAAGTGCACACATATCCATAGTGGTTTTACCTGTTTTCATGACAACAGACAGTGGAGAATGAATGGTTCCTTTTATTCCATTGTCCCAGAAACATTTTTTGTTGATTTCTTGATAGAAGCCATTCTTTGTAGGTGATAAAATCTCCATGTTGTTTTCATCTGCATCTCTTGAACAGCCAGAAATATTGAACATTTATTCATATATTTCTTTGTTGCCTTTCCTTCTTCTGAAAAATGTCTGCTCATTTCAGATGCCCACTTCTGAATTGGGTCTTTAAATTAGGAGCACCTGATTTTTTAAAATTCTTTATATATTCTAGCTAGTAGGTCTTTGTCTGAGAAACAGCTAGTAAATTTTTTTCCCACATTGCAGGTTGTCTTTTGCTCTGCTGGTGCTTTCTTTTGTCATGCAGAAGCTTTGACTTGGTCCCAATGGTTGATTCCTTCTGCTAGTTCATAACGTCTTTCCCTACACTAATGTCCCCAAGAGTTCTACCTAACTGTCTTCCAGAAAGTTTAGTGTTTCTGTTCTATATCTTTAGTCCACTTCAATTTCAGTTTAGTGTATGGTGAAAGATGTGGGTCCAGTTTTAATTTTTGGCAGGCTGAAATCCGGTTTCTCCAGCACCATTTGTTAAAGAAGGTCTCTCTCCTCCTTGGAGGGTGTTTGGCTCCTTTATCAAAAGTGAAGTGGTTTAGTATGTCTGGAGTTGTTTCTGAATTTTCTAATCAATTTCATTGGTTCTCAGGTGTATTTCTATACCAGAACCATGCTGTTTTTATCACAGTGGCTTTGGAGTATAGTTTCAAGTTCAGGATTGTGGTACACCTTGCCATGACTTTGTTGCCTAGAATTGCTTTTGTTCTTTTGATCCTTTCTGATTCAAGATGAATTTTTGGATATTTTCTCTAGTTCTGTAAAATATACTATTGGTAGTTCAGTTGGGATTGCACTAAATCTGTATAGCAGTGTTGGGAATATGATTATTTGGACAATATTGGTTCCTCCTACCCAGGTTTTGAGAAGAATATTTTATTTAGAAATTTGAAGTGACATTCATTGAGCTCAAGAATTAAATTAAAAATATGAAGAGGATTGAAATAGCTGTATCATGGGAATTTTATATTTATGGGAAATCACATCTGTACTTTCTGTTGCTATTTATCAAATATTCTCAGGTTTATTGCTAAGGTCTGTATAATGCAGAGTCACCTTCCTATGGTGCTTCTCTTTTCATTTGTCATCCAAGGCTTTGGGACTAACCCACACACTCTAAATTCTCCAAATATGGATGCCCTAGACTAATCTGAAGTGTCTACAATCCATGGAAGAGAAATCAGGGCATATATAGAAGATATATACTGCTGTGTTCATTAATAGTCAGTATGCAAAGTATTCCGCTAACATTTTAATTTGATGTTGACTAAGAAAGGTCACTTTCACCTTACGTCTCATACTGAAAATATGGCAATTGAATTTCATTATGCTCATTTTCAGAGGTAATTTATTCATCAGTGAATCAGCTTATATTTTTAAAGGCTAATCGATTGAAAAATGATAGTTTTGTTTACTAAAACCTTTTCTCTTTTTCTTGAAATCTTTCCTTTGCATTAGTGCAAGTCACAAATGCATCCAACCAATATTTGAGTCACAATGCCTATTTTAATTAACCTATAATTATATATCAGGTATTATAAGATATTATAATAAAACCAATTTAGCAGATTATTAGTTCAATATTGTTTTTGAGACCTTTAAATCTATATTCACTGTACTGTAATTCTTAATTATTAGGAGTGGAAAAGTGTAATAGAGAATGTAATATAAATAAAGGTAAAAATATGGAAGAACTTCTTTGAATGCCTCCTTTATAAGAAATAGAGGTACTCTTCCTTAGTTAATGTTAAATGCAACCATATTTATAGTAATTAAGAGCTTGCTATCAGTGTACTTTACATATCAGATTTCAAGTTTTAATTCACAGGAAGTAATAATTCAATTTTTCTTTTTGATTATTAATTCTTTGTAAAAATAGTAGTTAGTATCAAATTCATTATTGAAAACATTTTTTTTCATTTAAGAGGAATATCTGCTTTCCATTTTGCACTGTATTTCTCAGTCTATAGTGCTGTTACACAAAAAGAATATTCTCTTTGCTTTCATATTTGACTCAAGGATTTCAATAAAATGATATTTTTTCTGTTCCAGATATAGCACTATAATTGCCTGTATAATTCTGTATATATCTCTGTTTCCAAAACTTTTTTTTATAATTTAGAATTATAAATAAAAATTTTAGTGCTTTCTTAAAAATGACTTCAGACTTGACCCTCCCAATATTTCCTTGGGGTATTGTCTGAAATTAAAGGTGTAACTCTGAATATGTCATCTGGAAATATATATTATTCTAAAAACAGCTGCACTGCAAAGAATAGTTGGCAGGTAGATCTCAAAATCAATCCTAACTACAACCTAGTAAATGGTTCTTAATAGCAGCCTAGAACCTCCAAATCATTTAAAGTCAACTTACAAAAAAGTTTAGATTTTTACTACCCTCTTCATTTTTGTGTATGTGGAAAGTGATTGGATCATGGATCCATCCACTGATGAGTTCAGTAACTGCGGTGCTCTTAAGGGACCCTAGGTGTTGGAGGTGGGTCCCTGGAGGTGTGGTCTGGGAGGGAGAAATCTTTTCCCAGATTTCACCTTTGCCTCTCTGCTTCCTAGATGCCGTGAATGGAGTACCCTTTCTCTGTCATGTCCTTTAGTCAGATTATTTCTGCCTTGGAGACAAAGTGAACCTGTCCTTCTTTAATTTATACGTGGCCAGCATTGTATCCTACTGAAGAGAACAAAACTGAGAGAACCATTGTTTTGTCAATAAAAGTTGACAGCATCCACCCTAGTTTTTCTGTTTCTCTCCTTTCCCTTCGAACTCTCCACCTGGAGTCAATTTTGTGGCAATCCTTGCTACACTTGATTCTATTCAGTTATGCCACTCACCTCAGCCTGATGAAGATAGGGGAAATTTCCCAAACTCTGCTCCAGGAAACAGAGTGACACTGACTGTTTCCAGACACTCTGTTCTCTCTACTGAACAACTTCACCAAGGTCAGTCCCTTCAAGGCCAAGATATCTGAATTTTCAGCCATTTTCTCCTAAGTTCCAGTGCTGAGGCTGGAGGTTCAGGCTGTAGCCTCTAGGTCTAATCAATGGCTCAACTCAAGCCTTACTTATTAAATTTGTATAACAGCTCTCATTCTATTGCTTTGGCCCTAAAATTTGCTCTTGAAAATTGGTATGCTGTATTTCAATATTCTTTTCCAGAAGCTTCTGTTCTTACATAATTTCCTCAGTCAATGCTCAGTATTATTCAGTCTTATTTTAACTATGACTTAGGACATGCTGTCAATTATTCCACATTAAAATATGTGGATTCTTGACAAAGTATGATGACAAGGAATGCCAAAAGGTGTATGGATGCATAACCTGTATACCTGCACCACTGATGGAATACGCACTTGGTAGTGCACAGCTTCTCTGATACATTTTTTTGCACTGAAATCATCTTCCTGCCAAAGTGTGACCCACTGTCATGAATCATGTGCATTTCTTGGGGTTCTGTTAGAAACACAGAATCTTAGTCACTGCTGCATCTCATTGTACGTATTTGCATTGTAACTAGCTTCCTGGGTAATTCTTACTCTTTTGAAATTATATGAAGGACTTCTCTATATCAAGCATCATGCTAACCACCCAGAATCAAAAACCACACCCACCACACTTTAGATCCTCAGTCTACCACTTATCACCACCAGCCAGTCCCCTTGCTTGTGTGAACAGGTGGGTGATAAGCACACTTACCTTTACACAGCAAGCCACATCAGTGCCTTTGAGAGATCTCTGTAACCTGCCTTAGGCTACTTCTGAGAAAAAGGACATCCAATTTGAGATTTGAAATGAAGTAGAGTCTCCATTTTAATGGGCCCCAACTTTTCTTGTATTAGAAATGGTATTGAAAGTTATTAAAAATTCCCAACAATGCTGTGCACCAGGAGTAGGCAGAGGGTAAAGATAAGAAGACAATACAATAAACCTCATGCAAAGAAAATTGCCATGCTTTACAATATATGAAATTATCCCAAGTAGTGGTCTCATTTTTAAAAATTTGTTTTTGCCTTTTATTGGATTAATCCTTTAACATTATTTGATCTCATCTTTGAGTTGTAAAATTTAAGGCTTGAGTTAGCTTTTTATTTTG
>PVIR01010771.1:0-49035 GCA_004026965.1 Petromus typicus | reverse complement strand
TTAATTCTCATTTTTTCCCATAGCCCTACCCACCCTACCACCCCCCCATATAGATAAAATTTGTTTCCTTACTTTTTTGTTACAATCTCAACATTTTCCCCCCTTTTCCTGTTTTACACTCAGCATTTTCTATTTCACAATATATAACATACAATTCTAGGACTCATTTACATCTTTATTTTCTCATACCAGAGAAAAGATGTGATATGTACCTATCTGTGCCCTATTTATTTTACTTATGAGGATATCCTCAAGGTATGTCCATTTAAGTAGAAATGATTCAAACTTATCATTTTTTATGGCAGAGTAATACTCCATTCTGTAGAAGAACCACAGCTTTTTTATCCAGTCTCAAGTTGATGGACATTTGGGTTGTTTCCAAGATGTAGCAATCACAAATTGGGCTGCTATAAACATGGGTGCACACATGTCACTGTGATATGAGTGTTTTAATTCTTGTGTGTATATACCTAGCAGGGCAATGGCCGGGTCAAACGGGACCTCCAATCCTAGTTTTTTGAGGAATCTCCAAACTGATCTCCACGGGGGTTGTATGAGTCTACAGTCCCACCAACAGTGGAGAAGGGTTCCTTCTTCTCCGCAGCCTTGCCAACATTTGCCATTGGCTGATTCTGAAATGGCAGACATTCTATGTGGAGTGAGATGAAATCTCAATGTTGTTTTCATCTGCATCTTTCGAATGACTAATGATGTTGAGCATTTCTTCATATGCTTCTTAGCTGCTCTTACTTCTTCTCGAACAGGAAATTTCTTTAACTAGTAAAAGGTATTTGTGATAAAACTTCATTATCTCTAATATTTGAAGACTAAGCAGTTTCCCCGGAGACTGAGAGCAAGGCAGAGAAACCTGCTTTCACCATCTGTGTTTCCTAAGTCCCAGCATAGGCGGTAAGGAAAATATACAATAGGCATGCAGAGTGGAAAAGGTGTACTATTACCAGACCAGGTAATTTCTAAGTTAAAAAATTTAAAGAATCTACCAAAAAGCTTTTCAGACTACTGAGTCAATCTATCAAGGCCCTAGAGTAAAGAGGAAATACAAATATATTCAATATTTCTCTTACAGAAGCAATAAGCAACTGGAAAACTAGAAAATAATTTCAAAATATAATTTTATTCATAATAGTATATGAAGCATTAGATACTACTTGGAAAATTCATCAAAATATGAAGAAGATCTGCATCTGTGGAAGTATAAGGGATTACTAAGGAAAACTAAACCCTAAATAAATGGATAGACAAGCAATGCTAATGGACTCGAAAGCTCAACAATGCTAACATTCCCATTCTCCCCATACTGATACACATATTATATATATATATATCTCGTCCGCAATTTGAAACATTATTCCACTAGGGTTTTTAAATAAAAATTAGCAATGTGATTCCAAAATGCATATACAAATACAAAGAACTAAAACAGTCAAAATAACTTAGAAGAGAATAAAAAGAATGAGGCACAGACATAAGTTCAATAGTTAGCCTACAACTAATCAAATTTATAATCAAATTAGCTTATTACTGAGGAAAGGACAGACATATAAGTCAATGGGATGAAGTGCAGATTGTACAGGAAGCCCAAACTACCCAGGTTTAAAAGCAAACAAAATACTAACATAAAAACTTATAATACAGATAAGAACATGAGTGAATTTTAAATTATCCTGTTGATAAGAAGTCATGTCCTGTATCATTTTTTAGGAGCATGTGAAAAGAATGGATGTTAAAACAACACTAGGAAACTCTCAGAAGTTACAGAATTGTCATTTCTTGACTGTGAAAAAAATTTTGGCTTACAAATCTTTGATAACTCACAAGAATATATTTTTAAATGTATAACTTATTGAATATATGTTAAACATCAAAATAAATCATTTAAAATGACTATACCAAATGTACTGCTCATATGACTGATATATAAATTATTAACATCGTTCCTAGATATAGGGAAAGTAAAACCTTAAAAATAATGTCATATATAAGCATCAAAATATTACCTAAAGGAATAAATCTAAGAAAAAATTCCAAGAGCTCATCTAGAAAACTATCAAATATTACTGGAGGAGAAAATCTAATTAAATAGAGGTCCATACCAGACTGAAATATTACAAAAATGACAAAGCTCCTTATACGAATCTCTAAAATATGCTGCAGTTCCAAGCCAATTAAATGGTGAGTGTGCATGCATATATATATGTGTGTAATCTAACAAGGTGATTCTACACTGCATATGTGAAACAGGACCAAAGAAACAAAGGCAGTAGGAAGATGTACTCTAAGATATTAGGATTTATTATGAAACTATAGTAGGTAAGATGTAATACTGATAAAAGGGTGATAAACTACTGAAGTAAAATAAAGAGGCCAAAAAGATATTCAGTTGTCAAGAAAAAAATCATTTTTTAGCAATGAGTAAACTATAGTCTTTTCAAAGAGTAGTTCACTTGTGTGTCTATATGGGAGAAAATGAAATTTTACTTCTGTCTCACCATACACAGAAATCAACACAAGGTGGCTCAAAAATCAGTATAACCAGCCAACCAAAAAAAGCTAGAAGGTGTATTTTCTTAACTGTTAAGGTAAAAACAGTTTTAACCTTAGGAAAGAATTGGTAAATTCACCTAAATTATTAAAATGAAGAATTTTTATTCATTAAAAACTCACCTCTAAGAAACATGAGTAATGCACAACAAGGAAGAAGATTTATTGGTCAAAAGGCTCATAACACACAGTTTATCAATAACTTAAAAATCATCATGAAAGAAAATGGAATCCAAAACCACCACCAAATGAGTAAAAAAAATTGAAAAGGCAGCATGAATGAAAACATGGCCAGTGGCTAATAAACACATTAAAAGATTATCACATTAGTCATTAAACAATGCAAATTAAAATCACAATGAAATATCCTTACATGGCTACAAATTTTTAAATAACCAAAGGTCGTTGAGTGTATGAAATAAGAGGGATACACATACACTGCTGGCATTACATTAGTACAACTGCTTTGTAAGCACCAGTTTGCCCTATCTCCAAAAGTAGAGATACATAACATCCGTGAAAATCTAGCTTTTTGGTATACACACAACAGATATACATGTACATACCTTCCAAAAGTCGCTACCCATGTTGATGACAAAAAGTAAATGGACAAACAAGATATGGGAGCTTCACAGAAAACACTATTGAACAAGTAAAAGAACAACAATATTCAAAATTTCATTCAAAATTATGTGGTAGAGATGTCCACTATAAATGATTTTCATTTGTAAAAACTTACAGAATACGCAAAACTAATTTATGAGTTGAATAATTTCCTGGTACAAGCATTAGGGTAAATTTATTGGAAAAGGTCACCACATAATTTGTTTGCAGTGGTGACTGATGAGAGTATTCTTTATATCTTGACTTTGGCAGTGGTCATGTGGGTAGACATATTTGCAAAAAACCAAACAAATATTTAAATTCACTCTATTTTATTACGTGTAAATTATATTTAAAGTTGACCTGTATATGTACATTCATCCATATAAATATATAAATGTACATGTAACACACTGAACAATACTGGAAATAAGATTGACCAAAAGTAAGCATAGATATTCTGGTATATTTATACAATAAAATATAACTATGAAAATGAACAAACCAAAGGCAATAATATGAATGAATGTCAAAGCAAATGAGACAAACTAGAAGAATACTAGTATGATTAGAATTTTTAAGTTACCAAAACAGCCAAACTATACTGTATGGAATATACATTTAACAGGTAAAACTTTAAAACCAAAAGAAAAAACAAAAACAAAAAATGGTCACTTAAAGTCAAGATAGAAGTCAGATAGAATGGAAGAGCACAACATTTTAAAAAAGTATTACAGGGCCAGGGAGTTAGCTCAGTGGTTCTGGCGCCTGTCTTGCAAGCGCAAGGACCCGGGTTCGATCCCTGGTATCCACATACCATACTGGGTGTGGAGACTCATGCCCAGCAGCAATCAGTACCACATCCCACAGTGCCGGGCGTGGTGGCTCACGCCTGTAATCCCAGCACTCGGGAGGCAGAGGCAGGAGAATTGCTGATGTGAGTTTGAGGCTGAGCTCAGGGCCAGCCTGAACCACAAAGTGAGACCCTGTCTCAAAAAACCTAAAAAAATAAATAAATAAAATAAATTTTAAAAATAAAAAAATAAAAAATAAAGTATTACAAAATAACTCAACATTTATTTGT
This sequence comes from Petromus typicus, assembly GCA_004026965.1. Lineage (NCBI taxonomy): Eukaryota > Metazoa > Chordata > Mammalia > Rodentia > Petromuridae > Petromus > Petromus typicus. Next base: position 44,786 of record PVIR01010771.1, on the reverse strand, counting down.
TCATTATCTCCAGGTTCCTGAAACTTTTATAAGGATGTCACTGTTTTATTATATTTGAGTATTAATAAAGCAACTCTTAAGCTAATATTTTTCTAATACAGTAATTTGAATCCTTGAAGCTATCAAATTTACTATATTTTTGGTAACCTTTACTTACAATAAATCTTGCTAATTTTTATTGAGCACTTATAATATATAAAACACGGGTCTCTAAGTTTTCCTTACACACACAATACATTCGCACAGCTTCCCTGTGTGTCCTTTGGTGGATTAGTTCCAGAACCCCAGGGAATACTAAGCCCCTTCTACTACACGGTGTGGTATTTGTCCATAACCTACACATGTCCACCTCTATACTACTTTAAGTCATTTCCACATTAATAATCCCACATCTCCACATCTCCACCTAATAATCCATAAGTGCTTTGTAAATAACAGTTGTACTATGTTATTTAGAGATTGAGATAAGAAAAGCATGTCCAGTACAAACTTTTTTCTACACTTGATCTTAGCCAAAAGGCCGAGAAGCGATAGTACAAACTTTTTTCTAAACTCTTCTCGTTTCTACTTTAACAGACGTGAACCTGATGGTGCACAGGGCTGATCCTGTACACAGGCAAAAATACAACTCCTAAGTAATGAGTGACTTATCCGAGATCCAAACCCACACAGACCAGCTCCACGACCTATGTCTCTAAACTATGATACTTAATATGAAAAAAAGCAACTTGCGCTTACTGAAAAAATATAAAAAGTACATTCAGAATTACTTAAATATGCCATTAGCATTATTTTAAGAATTCTGCTTTGTTTTACTACTAATCGTATAAAATATAAGGAAACATTTGTCGTTTTACTCATTATGCTCTTCAACATCCACCCATAAGTGATTACCAAATCTATATAGAAGTTCATTTGAGCTACAATAGATAAAATATTAGCTCAAGATGAGAAAAACTGTTTTGAAGCCCAATAGTAATTTATATTTGACTCTATCTCTGAATAAACTATGTGCAAATTATTATGTGAAAGACTTTACATATCTACACCTCATCTCACTGATTCCTCATGACAGCTCAGAAATGGACTATGAATCTTCACCTTATCAGCAAAGGGGGTTCTCCCAGTCCTGATGCCACAGCTCACAGCAGTCAAAGCCAACATTCAAGAATCATTCCTTCAGCCCCATTTCCCACCATTTATCCTGAGAAACTTCTAGATTTAGAACATAAAGCATAATTGATTTGTAAAAATTATAAACCTAGAAGTGGTTATCACTCTCTTATTCTCATGCCTTTGCATATGACCAAAACAATTAATGTGCCAGAACCTAATGTCCAAGTTTATTTGTTTATTTATATTTTTAATTGAAATCTTTATTGGTACATTGCATATACACATCATGATTGCACTCTTTAATGGGGATTTGTACCAGTATAAGACACAACTTAATTCTCATTTTTTCCCATAGCCCTACCCACCCTAACACCCCCCCAAATACATACAATTTGTTTCCTTTTTTTGTTATAATCTCATTATTTTTCCCCCTTCACCCTATTTCACTTTGAGTATTTTCTATTTCACAATATATAACACACAATTCTAGAACTCATTTACATCTTTATTTTCTCATACCAGAGAAAAGATGCGATATTTACCTATCTGTGACCTATTTATTTCACCTATGAGGATATCCTCGAGGTATGTCCATTTAAGTATAGCAGCTCAGTTTGTGATTGCTACATCTTGGAAACAACCCAAATGTCCATCAACTGGAGACTGGATAAAATGCTGTGGGTTCTTCTACAGAATGGAGTATTACTCTGCCATAAAAAATGGTAAGTTTGAATCATTTATGTTTATTTTTTGAGACAGTGTCTCACTTTGTAGTTCAGGCTGGTCTTGAGCTCAGCCTCAAACTCACAGCACAGCAATCCTCCTGCCTCTACCTCCCGAGTGCTGAGATTACAGGCTTGAGCCACCATGTCTGGCACTGTGGTATGTGGTACTGATTGCTGCTGGGCATGAGTCTCCATGCCCGGTATTGTACGTGCTTAACCGGTGATCGAACCTGGGTCCTTGCGCTTGCAAAACAGATGCCAGAACCAATGAGCTACATCCTCGGCCCAGTGAAAGAGCAGTTTTAAACTGAGTTAATCCCAATGTGACTGTATTTGAGGACACAGTCATAATGCAGGCTAAATGAGGCCCCACTCTAATAGTACTGGGACCCCTACACAAACACCCAGTAGAAAGGGATCCTAGAACCCAGGGGTGGTTGTCTTCTTCCTTGTAGCACACAGGTTCAGGAAGGACAGGAAGCACCTGGAGCGGAGAGGGAGCCCAGGCTCTCAGAAAAGGCCTTATGAGCAGGTATCAAAAAAGCAGCCATCGGAAAGCCAGGAGACAGCCTCAGTCAGAACCCGGCCCTTCTGGCACACCCTAATTTTGGACCTCAGCAGCCAGAACTGTCTACAAATAAATTTCTTGTTATTTAAGAACCTAGATATAGATTTTATTGTCGTATATAGAGCAAGCAAAGAAACTACCTTCAATATCCAAATTAAAATGGTGCACGTAAAGAGACCCCCAAAAAGGAGAGGAGGTAATGACTATTTTTTCCAAAGGAAATAAATGCTCAGCACACCTTCACATGCTCTAAAATTGCAAAGAAAGGTGGTTACATAAATGCAATGGTCAAAAACCTTTTTAATTCACCTGTTTTTTTTCAAAGAGCTAATTAAAAAATATATTATAAAAGGAAAAAACCTGAATTTTAGGGTTGCTAAGCATTTTTCTTCTATAATTTGAACTGTGAAATTTTCAAGATGAAAAAGACATTAAAAAGTTTATTTTTTGTATTCAGTGTAGCAAACAACTGCATATTACTATCTTTTTTTAATCTTTATTGGTACATTAAATATACACATCATGATTGCACTCCATAATGGGGATTTGTACCAGTATAAGACACAATTTAATTCTCATTTTTTCCCATAGCCCTACCCACCCTACCATCCCCCATATAGATAAAATTTGTTTCCTTACTTTTTTGTTACAATCTCAACATTTTCCTCCTTCTTCCTAATATTACTATCTTTTACATATTTTTGCTTAAATATCATCTGGACATTAAAGTGTATAAAACACTGTTCCCATCTCTACCGTCTATGTATAGCCAGAAGGAAAAAAAAAATGAAGACTTTTCTTTTTTTTTTTTACAAGAAATTCAAGGGAGGCTGAAAATGACATGTTATAAAATAAACTTTCATCAAAGCACAGCTGTGCAGACCATCCCCCTCCCACAACGTCTAATTCTTTATTTTCTCCCTCTTCTAAACATTCAGAGGGACTTCATTTAAAAGAAAGTCTTTGCGACCTGTGCTGAAGTATAAAATAGTTTTGTAGAAACCATTAAACTGAGGAACAGCAGAAGAAAAGTCTCATCATTATAGGCTTTAAGATACCTGTTACCTGCTGTATCGCGATGCTCCTGAGAAAGATCTCACTTAAGGCTATAATAATGGCAAATGCTATTTGGAATTGGTTTCTGCTCAGACAGAATCAAAGTGAAGGTAACTTAAAAAAAAAAAAGAAGAAGAAGAAGCAGCAGCTGACCTCCTGCCTAGTTCTGACCTGGCCCTCAAGAGAATAGGAATTAAATAAATTATCCTAAGAAGAGCAGGCAAGCAGTCAGGACACACAGACAAAAACACACAGACAGTAGATTTACCTAGAACAGCACTGGCAAACCTATGGTGTGCATGTTATTGTACATTTCCTCTAAGACGAAAGATGCCAATGTGGAGCTGTGTTTTCTAACCTAAAACCTCAGTCTTGGGCTTGGTTGCAGCGTTGGCACTTTGTAATAGTAAGTGGGTTTGGGGTTGCAGTTTGGTACTTGATCTCCAAAAGTTTGGCTATCACTCCCCTAGAATGTCAATTGTGTCAAATAAATAACCAGAAAGGAGTCCTGCATGGTATAGGCCACACAGATGAGGGAGAAGGTGGAAGGAGGGATTTATGACGCCGAGGAGAACCCTCCCAGCAGGAAACATTTCCACCATCACATTCACTGAAACAGCTTTGCGAGTTCCCTGATGTATAATTATGCTAAAGTCATTGTCCAGAAAGAAATACTACTTGATACACCAAAAACTGCACTGAGGATCATTTCATTTGACTAAGGAAAAACTCAGATTCTGTAATCTACACTTTAATTTTAAAAAGCTGTAACTTTAAAATCTTGCAATTGATACTTCCAATTCAAAGCAAGACCACAAAGAAAAATAGTGCCACCCCCAAATATTTTAATTTACTTGCTTATTTTATGATCTGAGGATCAAAAGACCAAAGTCTGTATTTCCTACCATAATCAAAGCCAAAAAGGTTAAATCTAGTCTAAAAGCCACACGAAAACAGTCTTGTGATAAGCTAGTACTAAATCATTTACTACTAATTTAATGTTATTTCAATTTCCATTTTCAAAAAGTCAGTCAATAATCTTTTATATGATGCAAAACTTATATTTACAACTAAAGGATTTAAAAACATACTATTCTGTCATGAGAATTATTTTGAATTACAGGCATTTTAGCCAAATGTTGAGAAACAACCAGCACAAAGACATGATCCTGACCTTGGTGTTGTTCTTCAAAAGCAGATGAAAATCTTGTACAAAGGCAGAGACCACCTGTTTGCAGGAATAGCGTGGAAACGGAAATGGGAGAGAGCTTAAGGAATCTGTACAGAGTGTTAAAATAACTCTGAATACATGTGTGTGCAGTGCTGGGCGTTGAACCAAAGCCTTCTGCCCTGAGGGAACGTCCCCAGCCTATTTTTTACAGGCTCTCCCTAAATTGCTGAACTGTCCAGGCTGAGCTCAAATTTGTGATCCTCAAATTTGTGCCTCAGTCTCCCAGTATAACTGGCCTGTTAACCTCTGCCTCCCCCAACACACATTATTAACTTTTTCACAACTTGCTACTCTTTGTCCAGTTCATTTCCTCTTGTTTCTGTATGTAGGTAAGTCCTCATCTCCCACAGGGGTTTTAGCATCATGTAAAATGTGCATTTACTTGTGATAGTAAATATATTATTTTAATTCTCAAACCTCCTCAGGACTCTCAGAGGATGGAGGTGCAGTTCTGCAACTCTCACATATACAACAAATAGAGCATTAAAATATCCTCTGTAAATGCCGGGCATGGTGGCTCACGCCAGTAATCCCAGCACTTGGGAGGCAGAGGCAGGAGGATTGTTATGAGTTCAAGGCTAGCCTGTGCTACATACTGAACTCAAGGCTAGTCTGAACTAAAAAGCAAGATCCTGCCTCAAAAAAAAAAAAAAAAAAAAAAAAAATCTTCTCTAAAACCCAGAACAAACAGCACATACTTCCTTATAGGACACTCTTCTCCCCTATGGAAAGCTAGTCATCCAGCCTGGCCTTGAACTCACTAGGTAGCTCAGACTGGCCTCAAATTCACATTCCTCCTGCCTCAGTCTCCTGAGTAAAGCAAAAGATTTTAAAGCTAAAAGGCTGTATAAAAATCAAGAGGCTACCATCCTAAGAAATGACAGCCCACCAATAATTATAAAACAATCTTGCGCTGAAGATTTAGTAAATGGCATTATCACTACTGATTCTTAGTAAATACCAGACTCTGCTACTATATTAGAGATGTCAATATAAGGAGAAATTCATTAGGTTCCCTCCCTCAAGTTTGCATTCTACTAAGAGACACTCCAACTTTTAACAGACCCCTAAATTGTCATGTTTCTCTTGTAAATGGTAAATTGCTACCTTGCAAAGGTGCCTAAGAACAGGACTATCAGTGGCCAGAGATGCAGGTTAAGGAGGGTGGTGCAGAAATGTCAAGCTGCACCCTGGACAGAAGTCTGTAAAACACAGTGGTAACCACCAAACTTGAACAGCCTTGGGCCTCCTAACGGAAAGGCAAGTGTTAGCTTTTAGTGGAAAAATTAATACCCAACCCCAACCCTGAAGAAAACCACAGCTATTTTGGCTTTACTCTGTGAAATGGATGAAGGCATTCTTTCCATTGTAAACCATCTCTCACGCTGTTCAGTCATGTCAGGATACCACTGACCTACCATTAGCTCCCATTGGTAGGGCCCCTCCTTGAAGTTCCAGAGTTCTGCTTTTGCATTGTTTCACACTATTTTTGTATATCTGTCTTCTACCCTAGACTGCACGCACATCCATTCCTCTTTACACCTTCCCCACAGAGCACAATGACTTGCACCAACTTCAGTGATGGATTTTAATCAACAAGCTTTGCTGAGCATCATGCCTGCTGCAGAGATAAAAACACTGAAAATATGTACCCCACCAAAGACCAATGACCAGGCAGGGAGACAGAGTCACTAACTTAAATGTGACTACCGCAGTCAAGAAATGCTGTGATACTAGGCACTGAGGAAAGACGTGGGAAGGAATACCCAGACATAATTAACAGAAGAGATATCCCCTCCAGTGAAATGGGAGAGAGCTCAGAAGTCCCAGGTATTTATGAACTGGAGACACTCTGGGAGAAGAAGATAGAATACAAAAAATACCGGGAAGAAAATTTGAATAGAGAAGAAAAGGTTGGTTGAATAGGTACATACACATATCTCCAATTTAGAAAAGAAAACTGAAACAACAGGGAGACTCCAAGCTAAGTACTGACATCTTACTGTAAACTACTTACCTCCCTGAAATTCCTTTTGTTGCCCCAGGAATGTCTGGAACAGGCCGATGTCTTAGCAGAAAAGATCGAGATGGTCTTGAAACTAGCTTGCTACGACTCCTCATAGGTGACAAGACTGGTGAAGATGGAACATACAAATCGTTTACAACCATTTCTCCTTGAAAATGAAACAGTGGGGATGGTAGTGACCTTTCTAATAAGCCATTAGTTTCAGAATGTGCTTCTGATGTTGAGCGGTCCACGGAAGAAAGACATTTAGGCTCTGCGTTAGGAAGTATGCTGATGTTCTGTGATACCAAATCAACTTTTTCGGTTTGTTGTTCTTTAATTGTACAATCCACGGTCTTTTTTATAGCCAAAGATTCTATTTCACCAGATAAAATATCATGGGAATCCAAAGTCAGGGGAAGTTCTTCCGAAATGGGGAAGTCATGTTCAGAAAGACAGAACTTATCATCTGACTGAAAAGACTGGCTCTTTGCCATCTGAACGTCATTTTGATCTACATTTTTTGTAACTGTCTCCAGCTGTGCTGGGCTAGGAGTCTGAATGCTTCCAGAATTAGAAAGTTCTACGCAGGTGTTGGGATGAGAGGATGGAGCATGGCAATCCTTTGAAGTGTCAGCATTCTTTGTTTTATGAACATTTGCATATATTGGGATTTCTTGCATTTTTGACAAGATCGTCTGTAATTTTTTTAGTATCCTCCTACGGTGTCCTGTAGGCGATATTCCAATTTCATGCAGCACACTATCATTTATTCTTGCACAATCCTTCACAGTATAAAAACCAAACTCTTGAAAATGTAAGAGGTACTGTTCCAAATTAATGCTCATTAAGAAATCTTTGATACCAACATTTACTTCACTGACTGAGGACATAATGGCTTCATTACTAAGCTAAATCACTGAAAGCAGGACAATGAGACCCAGACAGCAAAGGATGTTCTTCTCTACAGCTTGTTCCTTTATCATTGGAGAAGTTATCTTCTCAAATTGTTTTCTCCACACATACACACACACACCAAAAAAATGCTTCATGTGCTTAAACCTGGAAAGAAATAAAAATAATTTACTGGATAGATAGATATGTTCCAAAGGACTGAACCCAGAATCTAAGAAGCTATGACCTATTAACTCTCTATATAAGAAATATAAATTTATATAAGAAACTATATAAGCTATGCTTGCAGGACAGGACACTTTAATTAGTAAAACCTAGTTTTATATAAATATTTCCTGAAAAAAACATGACAGTAATTAGGACAATTTTCATTCACTGAGTTTACAACTGGCATATTGCTTTGTACATACTAGGAAGTCAATTTCTATGCATAACATGAAGGTACATACAGAAATATTTTGGCAGTATCAAACTAATTTTCAAAATAAAAATATTTTCACATTGATACAGAATGAACATGTCTCAAACATTTTATTCATCTCATTAACTGAAGAAGGAACCAGTAAGATGGTAATGCTGGTTCCAAGAGCAGCTGTGTCTCTCTCAGACACTTTTTTTAAAAAAAGCATTAGAATAAGCTAGCTAGATAAGGTTCTTTTTGGACTAGTTAATGTTCTTTAAGGTGACAGAATTATACCATTGGGGATACTTTTTTGCCGGACAAATATTTATGAGCTAACAGATAACTTCCCAATGTCTGAGCTCTAATCAAAGAGTAGCCAAGTTTGGCACTGGAAATAGAATTAAAACTAAATATCCCTAGGTTGGGCCTGTAAAATATGGCCTCAGAAAACACTGCTATCTTTGAGAGTCTTAAAAAACAAGTTGAACATATTTCTCAAGTCAATAATTTTCATTACAACACAGCAAATAGCTATATATTTAAACAATATTAATAAGATTAGTTACAGAGTCAAAGTTTTCCATACATTAGATAACAAGAAGCTAATATGAAAGTAAAAAGTAAAAGCTCAAAGGTCACATTTCTTACAATGTACACAGCAGATTTGATACCAGCATGGGATTTCTGACTCGGTGTCAACAGAAATGAAAGTTTAGCCAGAAGTAAAGGCTTACACAGGCCAAGTTTTAATGGAGAAGGAAGACAGCCAGGAGGAACCTCAGCTGGAAAAGAAGAAAAGCGAAAGAAGCAGATGCTGGCCAGTGAACAAAGCAAGAGGCAAGCTTTCTATTCCTGCAGGAGGAGTTAAGGTCTGCAAGTTTTTCATCTGTTCTTAGCAGCTTCAAAAGGCATTTTCTTTGCTTTGCAAACATCTTGGCCTTGAGGAATGGGCAATCAAGTTATCCCAGGAACTATTACCCAGACCCCTTCTACTGGCAGGCACCCCAGGATGTGTGAACATTCCAGCCTGTGATAAGGATGGGACATTGTAGCTCCTAAGAGAACACGTGGTTGGGGGTGGAGAAAACACACACTGTGCTTTTGTTCTGCAGAGAGTTATGGAAGAGGAAGAAGGCACCAGACTTTTAACAGACCTCCAGCTGAGACCCAAGTAGTGTATCTACCTTCAGTCCCCAAGGAGTCCCCTCGGTGGCTCGCATTCAGGTTCTTTTTTCCCAAACAACATTATCAGATTTAAAACACAATCCATTTATCTCAGGGCTGGTTATATGGGTTATATGATTATATGGGTGTGTTCAGTTTATGAAAATGAATATATGTAAATTTCTATTTATCATGCTTAAAAAAAAAAAGACGGTAACTGTCCAAGCTCACATATTGCATGGTTTCTCTTATATGAGAAACTCCAAGAATAAATAATTTAAAAAGCAAAATAAAAGATATTAGGAAACAGAGAGACAGATCTTTTGTAAGTGGGAAGAGGACCAAGAGATTGAGGAAAGGGGAAAAGAAGTTCGAGGAATAAAAATGTATCATGTACATGTATCAACTCCCCAGGATGAATGGAATCATTATGTACTACAAACATGTATTAAAAAAATAAAAAAATTAAGAAAAAGAGAAAAGTACAGACTACACATAAAACAAGTTAAGATAAACATGGTAAATGTATATCAGTAAGTTTGATGCACTACTTCTGGAAATAACATTGAAAAGATCCCTACAAGGCACTGTGTGGGACTCGGCAAGTGTTACACACCATTTGTTTATAAGCTATTGCCTAAGTTACTTAAAAATACCATCAAACATCGAAAAACTGGCATCGTGTCAGAAGGAAAACGCGTATCTTCTCCAGCTCCTACTGCAAAGGAGAGGAAAAGCTAAAAATGTCTTGTCAGTAAGGTACTTCTGTTTTACATCTAAGATATCAACATGTTTATAAAATAAAAAGTTAAATCTCAACATCAAATTCAAACCACCCTATTATGTGTTGTCTATTTTTCTTGGCACATCATAAACTGGAAATTTCCTAATGAGTAGATATATAATTTATCTCATTTAGGAATGATAAATATGATCAGCTGGTCATTAATTTAAGAGGATTAGAAGCCTTTTCCATTTGGGTAGAACAAATGATAAAAAGTCATACTCTCTTCCTTATCACAAAAATTTTATTGGAACAAAAACAATTTCCAAAAAATACACCCATCTAGAAAATTCCAGGCACCAAAACCCATCCAGTCACCCCACTGCAAAGACTTGAAGCGATTCCCAAGCCTACTCATATTGCACCTGCTACCTTCAATGAACCCTCCAAGCTAGTGATCTCATTCTTTGCGAAAGACAGAACTGGGCCCCACCCCATTCATTCACTGAAGACCTAACAATAACACTGTATTTGGATACTAGATTCTGGGAAGTAATAAAGGTTAAATGAGGCTAAAAGGCTGGAACCCTGACACACAGAATTAGCTCCCCTTAAAAGACACCAGAGAGCTCTCTGTCTCTCTATCCCATTGCTGTGACAGGGCACAACATGAAGGCAGCTCCCTACAGCCCAGTGGAAGAGTGCCCTCACCCAGAACCCACTCAGCTAGATGGCCTCCAAACGGAGAGAGAGACATTTCTGCTGTAGACCACAGTCCGCAGTACTGCCTTGTTCATCTTCCTCTTCACTAGAATAAAACACCCAATACATGAAATTTGAAAGAGGAGAGGTTTACATTGGCTCACATTTAAGTCAGAAGAAACAGCACAGAAGAGGAACATTGTAGAGGGTAGCTATTCCTGTCATGGCAGCCAAGCAGCAGACTGGGAAGGCAGGAACTGGGGAGTGAACTATACCCTGGGAAGTCATGCTTCTAGTGACTTGCTTCTTCCAAACAGGTCACCTCCTAATAACACTTAGCTATAGTGTCCTCATGGTTAAATCGTCTTCCAAAAGACTGCCTATGAACACACAAGGCTCACGGGGCACATCTGGATATCTGGACATGAAGTAAAACAGTAACTGACCTGATGAATACACTTCCCCATCCTTGTTGGCTTCCTCTAGTTCACAGAGTCACTTTATCTCTTCCCTGAACCAACAGGGGGTCTAAACAACTATGCCCACACTCCATGTATCAGTGAATTATCAAACATCCATATTTGGCATGTCATCCTCAAAAGGGTAAAGTCTATCCTCATTATCTATACAATAACACTGTATTTGGACTATCTATACAATAGTCCAGCCCCTTCTTAATGACAATAATGGTCCTACTGATGCGAACAGTAAGCATGCAGGAAACCTCAAGGGCAATATGCAATTCCTGGAAGACAGGAATCCCTTGGACCTGTTGGAAAAGAAAGGGGGTTCCTAGGTCTAACTCCAGACTCAGATTTAACTTTTGTCAAACTTTCCATCAACATCCTCCACTCACTTTAGTTGACTATTGTTAATTTCCATTCTCCTGAGACAAAAAGCTATTTAATAGTTTCATACTTTTTGCTTGTATTCTTCTACTTTTAAAACTTGAAGAGGCAGACGTTACCTCCAGTGAGAAGTCATCACGTCGATGCTTTAAAACAGAACACATCGATCCTTTCTACTAACATCCACTATACAGAATCCCAGAACTTTCCAAAGTACTTGGAACATGTTTAAGAGATAGAGACAGGTTGGTAGCGATGGTAGAAGTGTTTGAGGGGTATATATCACTAGCTGTATGAATGTGTATTTGTGTTTCAACACAGGAAGCCTTTTTCCTTCTCTGAGTCTATACACACACTTCCAGGTAACTGAATCAAGGATAACTGTACTGAGTACCTCACACAAAATCATCTCTCTACAACCATTTAAAATGGTTCTTTTTTCATAATAGGAAAAAGCTCCCCTCCCATAGGCACTAGAAATCTCTCCGTACTTTTGAGCCATCTCTGTCATCCAGTCATCTGATTTAACTGTCTGACCACCAGATTAGATCTTAGAATATCCAAGATCTAATTTTTTTCCTTCTTGGATCTAGTACCAAACCACATCATTAGATACAAAATGAAGAGTATATTTAGTGCTATAAAATTATAACACATACAGAGAGGACCATGACACCTACCTACAATCCCAGTTACTAGGAGGTTGAGACTCAGTAATCACAAGTTCAAGGGTAGCCTCACTCAGCAACTTAGCCAGACATCTCCAAAAGGGGAGGGCACAGTTGGGAACACATCCCAGTGCTAGAGTACTTGCCAAGCAGGCATGAAGCATTGGGTTCAATTCCAGTACAGCAAAGAGAGAGACAGACAGAGAGACAGATAGACAGCCACAAAGTGACAGACAGAGAGACAGACAGGCAGAGACAGATAGACAGCCAGGGAGAAAAGAAAAATATATCATATCAGGCTCCCTAACATAAAATTGCATCCTTCTGCATTTTATCTCCAAGCAGCGTTACTCACACATAAACCATACCCTTGGTGAGTGGCCCGCAGGTGCTAGTCTGTGGATGTGCTAGACAGAAAAAACTATGGGCAAGAAGGTCAGGAACCTATCATTGAGAATTCACTCCATGATGATCATAGTATGCAACAAAATAGTAATTCCAATTCTAAATTCTTCACACTCTTCAAATGTTCTTTATACCTGTCTACTTAGGCCTAAGCTCATAGCTTTCATCGGTGCATGGAAAGGCTTTCCTAACACACTATACATAGACATGGATCCAAAATAGGTTTAACTCCTATCCCCTCCACTTTCTAGCAGTGTGAACATGAGTATATGTCCAAGTCGATATCCTCCTGGTCACTGTCTACAAAATGGCAACACTGAGGTAGTTCAGCACCAGTGCACACAGTAAAGGAAAGAATCCACTGCGAGCAGCACCCACAGTGCTGCTTAGTAAACTCTGGCTTGTGCCATGATACTCATTTTCACCACAGATTAAATGATTTCTACTTGTTGACGTCTACACACACACACATTTTCCTTCAGAAGGTCTTTATAAAATGAGAAATTTATATTCTTTTCTCCATATACTTGCAACATACAAGCAATACAAATTTATCTCTTGCACTTCTGGAGGCTGAGGTACCCAAGATTAGGTGTTTGCTAAAGACTTACTCCTCACAGATGACACTTTCTGTTTTCACACAGCACAAGAGCAAAGGGGGCCAACAAGCTACTGTAGCCCATTTTACAAACTCACTAATGTCATGGATGTGAGATCCACCTGACTTTGTCACCTCCTGGAGATTCATTGATTAGTATTACTATGGAGCTTAGATTTCCACCTATGAAGGGGTGAGGCAAGCATATCCTGACTTCAGCAAGTGTCCAACTGTATTTTATTCGTTCCATAGAATAGTATAGTCCAACAGCCCAGGCTCTGAAGCCAAAGAATATGAATCAAATCCAGGCTTTCTGACCTTGTGCATGCAATTAACCTCTTTACTTCAGTTTTTGCATCATCAGGAAAATGGGAATATTACTGCCTACCCTTCCCAGACCACATGTGGAATGTGTCAGTGTAGGCAAAGCACAAAAATACTAAGGGGCACATGGCAAGACCTTTGCCATTATTACTTTATTAAGATTCCATAATATGCTCTGCCAAGATGATTTGCCAGATAAGCTTCCTAATAAATGAGCACTTATTTATCAACAGAGTGTAGTCCATGTTCAGACAACACAAAAAGAACATGACCAACAAAACTGTACAAGTGTCCATCCTAACCTGACACATTTCTACGAGGAAGTAAAAGTTCAGAGGCAACCTGTTGCATGTGTGCTTTGCCATGTCACTTTAAAAACACTGTATTGTTTGTTATCTTACTGAGTTTTACCTTGAAACTCTGCCCTCAGCACCTTCCCTGCTCACACCCTGTTCTCCCCCCACTGACAGTCACCAGGCTGCATACTGCCTTGTATCTACTGCATGATTTTATCTCTTCCCCTCCATCTCCTTCAGGTCTTCATCCCCAACACATATCTATGGCTCACCTGATCAGCTTAGGAGGAAGATCTCTCTGAAGAGGCCTCGCTAATCTGCCTGTGCACAAGGCACGCACTGTGACTCGCTGCCCTCACTCTTGCTCAACAGTCTCCACAGCACTTATTACTGCAGAACATCTGTTAATTGCTTAGGGGGACAATGATCTTGTCCAGCGTTCAGGGTTCCAGCCCTTGGGTTTAAACACTACCTCAGGCCCATCCACCAGGTTCTTCATAAATGCTTGGTAAAGCACCTTTTTCCAGCTTTGAAATATTTTCAAATGAGAAGTATAAAATACACAGTTTGAAATTTTAGTCTATTTACATCAGCAAGCTCAGAGACAGAATTCAAATAAGACTTCTCTAGTCCGTCTCGTCACTCAACCAAAGGAAAAAAAAAAAAGACCCTCAACTCAAAATCAAATAGGGCAGGTGATGAGCTAGAACCAGCCCGAGCCCTCCGTGAGCCAGTAAAGAACACCAGGCTTGAGATACATCTCAAGTAAGGAGAGGCACTGCAGCAAGCGCCTCCATCTCCCATTCACTCTCCCTATTACCAACAGAACCTGTGTATTTCTTTAGCTGAGTAGGGGAGAAAACAACTGAAAATCGGGCTTTCAATTAAATTACTTCATAAAATCATAAGGTCACTCATTATTCAATGCTCACAACTTCTGGAATTACCTTTGCTTGCCTCTTAACACCTTATAGGAGAAAAAAAAAAAAAAACCAGTACAATTGAACTTAGCCATACATTTAAGCCATTCAAAAATAAAACAAAGCATCCTAAGAATGGAAGTATATCCTTAGCACAGTTAGAAACTTGTCAATGTGATGAAATAATAGGCTTAACAATCATAGGATCAGAAGACTGAAAAGAACCTTTTAAAAGAAATACAAAAGAAATCTGACAGCTAAATGAATAATCAAACTTTTCAAGGTCTTACAATACAAGTCTTACAGACTCAAGTAACAATGAGAGTTTATTGTATTCCAGAGCAGTAATTCCCAAGAGTCCAACTATCTCCAGCATATGTGAAAAAATACTTTTGTTGATCTCAATGACTAAGTGGTACTAGTAGGTAAGAAAAGAACTCACAAAGTCCTACAATGACACATAAAACTTCAAGTACAATTCTTTTTTTTTTTTCTCTAAATCTTTACAATTAATTAGGTCCTCAGATAGTGCCTGGTATGAGAGATGACACATGACATGTGCTCCTGCCTTTCCTTTGTTAACTCACTATCGGAAAATAACCAATTCCTTGGAAAATTGAAGGATTTCACATGCATCATGTGCTCAACTACACAGTTCAGGCCACAGGTCTTAGAATATGCCTCAGTACTGAACATATCACAAGAGCAAAGCATATTATTTAATTCAATGTTTAATGCTGCACTATTAACTCCAAGTACTCAACATGCTCAACTTTGTTTCTGCACAACCAAGCAGAAGAGAAAGTAGAAAGTGCTTTAGAGAAATTGTGCTTTTCATATTGCTTCACCCCATAATATAAATAGCAGACTGCAAAAGGCTGAAGGTTAGAGTCCTAACTGATTACTATACCCTGAGCACTTAGGCCTTGAAAAGTGTAAAATTAGTCATTTGGCCTCCCACACCACTATTATTCTTTCACCTTCTTTATCAAGTGCTGAAATTAAGCCAACTCCTCTCAACCTTTCCAACTCTCTTGAATGTGTGTACTTACAGGATCTGACCTGCTTTTTGCTAAACTCTGTACTTAGACTACTACTCTCACCCCACCCATCAAAAGACATTTATAGTTGTTCATTTTTCCTCAGACTTGTATTTCTAATAATAACCAGGAGCTGTAAAGTGTTTGTAAATCACTGGCGTAGGATTTTATTTAATTCTCATTAACACTCTGGAAGGAAAGCCCTATGATCGAAGCCATGCTGTAGTTAAGCAGCGGAGCCCAAGTTCTACGAGTTGGACATTCCAACCAATGCTATTAACTGGGATATTGCTAACAGCTGTATAACTGATCTACTGGTAGAAATGTATCAAAGAGGTTGTAGTTTCCTTCACTTCTGTGTGTTATTGCATAAGCACTTATGTTCTCTAAGGAAATGCTGCTAAACCACATACCAGGCCATGCAAGTTCAAGTTTTACAAACCTTTTAATTAGATTGTGGAGTGTTTGCGCATGTAAGTGGTTAAATACAGGCGCCTACATTCATTTGCATGTGGTTGCCTGAAATTTATGAGTTAATAAATTAATGGAAAACGTCTTCGAAATGACTGCCTACAGTAATGGTAATATACACATTAGGTTATTAAACTGTATTTTATACGTATCATTTTGGGAACGGAACAAATATAAGACTGATACGTACAATACGAAGTCAAAGTCCAATAACTACCTAGGACCAAATGAGCATGAAGCGTGATTAAAAACAACCGGATCAGGAGAAAAAAGTACTAATAAAAAAGTACTTGATCATACCTACAAGATTTAGATTTAAATAGATGCAAAGGATCACAGGATGGAAACTGAAATACAAAACTCTTAAAGAAAAAGAAAGGAAATCTCATCACCTACAACAAGATGGCTGAATCTTCCAGATATAATGCTTAGCGAAATATGCTAATCAAATAAAGAACAAATACTACATGATTCCTTTATACTATCTTAGGTAGCCCAATTCATAGAAACTGTAAGTAGACATAATAGTCACCAAGAAGAAGCAGAGAGGTCAGGAGTAATTGAGTATAAGATTTCAGTTGTACAAGATGAAAATGTTCTGGAACTCTGTTTCAAAACAATATGGGTATACCTGTCACTATAAAACTGTGCATTTCAAAATGGTTAAGATAATAAATATGTTTCTGTGATAACAGAAAGGAGATGAAGCATGGAAGGAAATCTCTGTATTGAATATACCTCAGCCTTTCCTCTCTCTCTCTCTTTTTTTTTTTTTTTTTAAGGTTTTTTTTTTTTTTTTTTGAGACAGGGTCTCGCTTTGTGGTTCAGGCTGGCCCCGAGCTCAGCCTCCAACTCACGTCACAGCAATCCTCCTGCCTCTGCCTCCCGAGTGCTGGGATTACAGGCGTGAAACCACCACGCCAAGCACTGTGGTATGTGGTACTTGTTGCTGCTGGGTGTGAGTCTCCACGCCCAGTATTGTTATGTGGTTACCGGGGATTGGGTCCTTGTGCTTGCAAGACAGGCGCCGGAACCACTGACCTAAATCCCCGGCCTAGCCTTTCCTCTCTTTTAAGGGCCACCTGAAGACTTATAAGGTCGGCACCATTATTCTGTGACATCTCCCTGCCTATTCCACTCACCGTTAATTCTCATAAGTGTCACCCACACAACAGTACAGATATCACAATACATGAATTCCAAACCGGGTTTCCTTATTTCTGAGTGCCTTGATTAAATTTTGTAAATTCCTCCAAAATTCAGGTTCCCCACTTGTAAAATAATAATAATATGCCTCATATCTTACAGCATTTGGGATATCTTAAACATGTAAAATATGCAAAAGATATTTAATAGTAAACAGTTATAGCTCATAACATGAAAAGCAAGTCCACCCAAAAATGGTTGTTATTAATTCATTAGTTATATAAAATACTGCACTTGACCATATTCATACTGTATTAACTTGACTACAGTGGTATTCTTGAGACTGCATAGTAAAGTTACATTCCTTTAAATAAGCACTGTAAATTAATCTTCTAATAAGCCCACAAAGCACTTAACACAGCAGTGAACAGTTTTATTAATTTCATGAAACAGAGATACGGCTGGCATTTAGAAGGATGATTTCACCTGAAGACAACAGACCTGGAGCTCAGGCCACAGCAAGCACCAAAGATCCTGGCTCTACTGCCCACAACCTTTGCGGCCTTGGGAAATTCTTTGCCTGCCTCTCACTACTGTCATCAGCAAGCAGGGATGACAACAAGGCCTACAGAACTGGTCTCACAATGAAATGAGTGAATATGCATAAGAATCTTAGAATAGTGCCTGGCAAACGGTAAGTACTTAGTAGCTGCTAGATGAAGAATAACTGAGGTTTGATCCTAAAATAGCCAGGCTCTGGGCAAAATCCTTTCATGCTTGGATCTGGGAGAAAGGATTATTCTAAGCTCCATTTTTATTACCTTAAAACTTAATGTGCAATCTGAAAAGCACGACTCTCAAAATCAAGAATATGACATCTGTGTTTCCATATCCTTAAAGGCTAGGAACGCAACTCCTTTATTTAGCATAAGCTAATTAGTAGCACAGCTAATACCCAGGTTTAGGTGCTTTAGATAATATCTTAATGGTTAAATGCTTGGTAATATTCTCAGCTTTAGTAAATTATTTTGTCTTTTAAGCTGCCCATCCAGGTTTATAGTTAATCACTGGGGTTTGCAACCTGTTATAAATTCTAACAGCAAGATCTTTAAAATAGAATCATTCTTGGGCAACCAAAGAACTATTTCATCTTCTCTTTTCTACAAGGGTAGCAGAGGGATCCCTGGAGAGCAGAAATACCCTGTAGCCTGCATCACTAACTCTGGAACATGTGTCTCTAACATTCGGGCACCTACTTAGGCCAGGCATTGCCCTCTCCAGCCTCTCCAAAGTGGAGACACATCTGTACAGTGGCAACAGAGAGAAAGAGAACCAGACACGTTAGAGCTCTTGGCTTTCCTCTTCACTGCAATACATTCTTCAGGATCCTGTTCTATTTCATGATATGCTGGACACAGTTTTAATGTTCACTCTGGTGAAAACTGTCATTATACTTCACAAAAATGTTACAATGCACATTGATGGTGCATCCACATTTCTGTGTCTACGTTAAATTCTAATTTAAAATTTTGTGTACAACTGCATACTATCTCTTTGAACTTTAAGAGTCTCATTTTTAAACCAACAACCAGATGTTTCAAAATAGCTTACTGTGAATGTTTCCTCTTTATATTTATAAATAGCATCCTGACCTCTTTTCCAACTGAATTTGAGGGCTTCCTATTGGTTCCGTAATTGTCAAAGTCTCTTTTCCTTATAAAAGGAAAGTACCTCAACAAATGTCTAACTTACTGCTCTGTTTACTTACATTTGCTCATTTAATAAATATTTAGGGAATACTTCTTTCTCCAAGATAATAGTGGGAAATATTTGCAGTTCAAGATAACAGTATCTATCATCTCCTTTGAAAACAGTACTAACAGATGCAAAGAAAGTGAAGACACAATGTCACCCTCCAAGACTTCAAACTAAAGTGGTGATGAGCCATGACAATAAGTGAAGGACAGTCACATGCATTTGAGCAATCCTTCCAAGGAAGACGGAAGAGCCAAACAAAACTTGTGGAAGGATCTACTGAATCCAGAAGAGCATGTAAACTATAGCAATATAAAAAAAAAAAAATCAAACTCTGTGAACTTTATTTTTCCTATGGTATATTTTCAATTACCTAGGGAGGTGGGACTAAGTTTAGGGGTGCTTTGGACTCTAAAACATCTCAGATCAACTGCTCAAATATAGCACAACACTGCAGCGATTCAGAGCTGTGCAAGGAGGGATCAGTGCAGGAACTGAGGGTTTCAACACATGCAGGGAGAAATGTGACAGGTGGAGAGGCCAGGATTCATTTTTTGGACTTTCATTAGTACATGTCTGCACTATATAATGATTTCATTCCTTGTGGGGAGTTGCGACAGGTACACAACACATTTTAATTTTTATTTCACACTTAGCTTATTAGTCCATGTTTTATTTATTTGCTTACACTTAGTTTGGTTTATTAGTGCATGTGTGTGGTATGTAATATTTATATTTCTTGTGGGAGATGTACACAACATACCCCAATTCATTTCTTCAGCCCTACTTGCCTTCCCTCCACCTCTCCACCCTCTATCTCTTTCTCTTGAGAAAATATGTGATATTTAAACTTGTACATCTAATTTTTTCACTTCATATTACAATCTGAAAGTACAATGATTTTCCTGCAAAGAACTCAAGTTGATCTTTATGTCCAAGCAGTGCTCCATCATGTGTAAATACCATACCTTCTCTATATATTCAGCTGCTGAAGGCCATATGACCCAGTTCCAAGGCTGGTCCTTTATGAACTATGCTCCAGACCAGCACAAGCAAACCAGGGTAAAAAGAGCAAAGCAGGAGGCATGAGAATCCCAGACCTAAAGTTATATTACCAAGTTACTATGATAAGAACAGCATGGCCCTGGCACAGAAACAGACATGAGAATCAATGGACCAGGAAAGAAAATGAAGAAACAACTTCAAGGACATTCAACTATTTGAATTTGACAAAGGAGCCAAAAACACACTGTGGAGGAAAGACAGTCTTGTTTTTTTTTGTTTGTTTGTTTTGTTTTTGTTGAGACAGGGTTTCACTTTGTAGTTCAGGCCAGCCCTGAGCTCAGCCTCAAACTCAGCAATCCTCCTGCCTCTGCCACCCAAGTGATGGGATTACAGGCATGAGCCATCACACCCGGCACTGTGGTATGTGGTACTGACTGCTGGTGTTTACTAGTCAACATGCCTGCCATTATTGTATGTGGTTACTGTGGATCAAACCCCAGCCCTTGCCCTTGTAAGGCAGGTGCGGGAACCACTGAGCTAAATCCTTGGCTCAACAGCCTCTTTAATGAATGGTTTTGGGAAAACTGGCTATCCGTATGGTGAAGATTGAATCTAGACTACATGTTCACCATGGATCAAAGAAATAAATGTTAAGGTAGAAACACTTAACCTGCTGGAACACATTTTAATTCTTTTTCCAAATTATTCTTTTTTCTTATTATCCATTTTCTATTTTGCTCTCTATATTCTTGGTTTTTTATGTAGCCATGTGATGTTTAAGCTCATGTATCTGATTTACTGAACTTACTGTAACGTATTCAAGGTGTATCCATTTTCCTACAAGTGATTCCAGTGTATACTCCTTTTTTGTTGAAAACAGAAGGAATTCCAGGAAGAAGGCACAGAGAAGGGATAAACACCAGGCAAGAGCAAGGAGGCTCAGGAGCCTAGATGGACCCAGGATGGCTGGATGAGTGATGAAAGGTGACACCCGAAGTGCAGACTGGAGGCAACTCCGCAGGGCTCTGAACAGCAGAGCAAGGAGTCAGTATCTCTTGAACATATAAGGAAAAAATCTGGTTGGTCCATCACCATCACCAACCCCAGGGGTCCAAGTCCCCTGATCATCAGAAAACTACCACTCTGCCTTCCTCTCTCCCAGGGAGCAAACTGCTCCCTCTGCCTCCTGCGCCAGAAGCGAAGCTTTCTCATTCTGTTTTCGGTGAAGGCCGTCTCAACAGCCACCGAGTATCCCCTCGCCTATCTATCCCCACAGACATGTACAATATAAGAGAAACAATCTCTTTCCCACAAGCACAGTTTATCACCAAAGGTACCGGACCAAACGGCTACTCCAATCAGACCAGTTCACTCCTCCATCACAAAGAGCTTAGGCTCAGTCAAAAGTGTAACAAAATTCCGAAGTTAAGTTCCTAACTAGACAGAATCATGAGGAAAGAATAAATACTATTAGGCCAAATGGCTTAATTATAATTACACTTAATTTGGCCAATACTTATATTTAAAATAAAATAAACTATAACACAAAAAACATTAGGCTGGCATCTCCTAACCTCTCCTTTCAGATCAAAGCTAGTATTTCCAACATCACCCTAACACTCTCTACCTAATTAATTGTTCGCATAAAAAAAATCCAAAAATTTCCCCATTTTACTATGTGTGGAATATGAACCTAGTGAATCAATAGTAAAGAAGAGGGGTACACATGTTAAAAGAAGCTATTAAAGGGCCAGAGTCTTAGCTTAGTGGGCCGCACCTGCCTTGCAAAAGCCCCAGTACAGAAAAAAAAAAAAAAAAACAAGCAGCTATTAAAGTAATGACTTGTCATTTACACTTAGCATTTTATAGTCACTTTCACTGTAACTTTCACTAAACTTTCTAACGAAAGAAGTAGGTAAGAAAGTAGCAGAATAAAATGAGAAATTTTTTCTTGGATATAATGAAGTCCATAACCCAGATTCTGAAGCAAGGTTTTAAAAATTTGTTCTGAAATGCAAATCTAAAAGTTCCTAAGAAAACTACAATTCATTATACTCTGAGTTCTATATTTAACCATACTAACTAAAAGTTGTTGAATCTGAAATATATTCATTGAAAATCTGGAAGGAACATATGATATTAGAAAAATGATATATAGTTTTTAAATGTACCAGCAGCCTCTCTGAGCATATGCAACCCATATAAAATCTGACAGGCTTACAGAAGAAGAAAAAAAATACAAACACATGCACACCCACATAAATAAGTTTTAATGAGCCATTTGACTTACCCTCTAGGTATATTTTAATTTAATAAATCTTTGGGTAGTGACAAATCGCAGATCAAGTCTATATAAAACTCTTGGTGTTAGGCCCCACCTTGGAGGTGTGGGTTAAGCATCTATCTGGAAAGGAGCCAGAGAGATATTTCCATTTGGGGCCATAGCCTACTTCTATGACCCACTTTTCTTCTTTTTTAAAATATTGTTAAACAGCGGAATGTCATGAGACTCTTCCTAGCACCTCTCTCCTGAAGGTGTTTGAAATCATGAATAAGTTCTAAAGGTTTTTGTCTCCCCCCCCTTCAAAATGTTAGCCATCTCTTTTAAACACAGTAACTTCACCTTTCTATCGCTTATGGGCAACATTCCATAAACTCCTGCTGGTGCAGAGCGCTTAAGTGCGAGGAAATCAATACTGAGCTTGTAAGTACAATACTATTATTGGAAATAACAATGACATCCGATTAAATGTACTTTTAAAAATAGCTTATTTTCAAAACACTTGTTTTTAAACTCAAAGGCTATATTTCACTAAACAGCCTACTTCAAGGACAAGCTTTTAAAAAAAAAAGAAAGAAAGAAAAAAGAATAAGAAAGTTCTTATCACCATACAAACTGGCAAGAGCCTAAGATGTCATTCCACAGACTACCTTGGCGTTCTCTTGTATTTTCCCTGTAATTATCATAGGTTATAACTCACAATATAATTTCACGAAGCCGTCCCCACACCAAAATAACTCCATAACGCCAGAAGGAGGTGGGAAAAGTGGTTAAGAAACAAGCCACAAGGAAAGAAAATAAAACTTACTTTAATAAACAGGATGGCACCCGTTCTCCCAAGAGAACTGTCTCCGACAGTAAAGGTGAAAGATCTCGTTCTCCACAGGTCCCCTGCAGGGTGTTGGGTTCCAGTAGATGGAAGCCAGATGATTGTAATTAAAGTTAATTAACAGGCCAGTCGTTTGAAAATGGGTAACAAGCAGGGTGCGGGGGAGCAGAGACCCGAGCGGACGCATTCTCCCTGCTGAGAAAAGAGCCCGAAGCCTGAAACTCGCTTCTTGGGGGAGGGGGACCCCAGTCGTCAGTCCGGGTCGTCACCCGCCCGGGTCAAATCCCAGAAGTGAGCACAGTTTCTGTATCACTTACCGCTTCTGGTTTCCTTTTAGACGCCCACGCGCGGGAGCGAAATCCAAGGGGCAGAAACCAGAGCCCGGCACTCTGCGCTCCGGAAATTTACCGGGAAAGCGCGGAGCCGCCCGGCGGCGCCCAGCGAGTCCCCGCGCTCCCTCGACTCCCTCGTGCGGCCGCGCGGGCGGGGCGAGCGGCCAGCGTCTCTCCCGCCCTCGCCGGCGCGGGCCTCCCGCTGCGGCCGCCGCTGTCCTCAGGCTCCGCCGCGAGCCGCGGCCGCGCGGGCGGCGCTGTTCCTCCGGCCGCCGCACCTGGAGGCGGGAGCGCGGGCCGCGGACGGCGCGCAGCCCCGGAAGCGCCGCGCCCGCCGGAGCCCGGCCCAGGTGCGCCGCGCGCCGCTTCCTCCGGGCCGCACGGGGGCCGCGCTCAGCGGCGGGGGCGGCTCGGCAGGCCGCCCTGGTTCCGCAGCATAGCTGCGCGGCTGACTCAGTGGACCGCGCCTGAGAGCCGGCCGCCACCTGGCGCACGTCGGCAGGGAGGCGCCCGCGCGGCCGCTCTGAGCCGCTGCCGCCGAGGTGCGCCCCGGAGCGGGCGGCCGGGGCAGCCGGGGCAGCCGGAGCCGGGCTGAGGGTCCCGGCGGCCGCGCACGCAGACTGCTGGAGCAGCCAGGGCTGCGGGCGGCCCCTAAACTTAGGAACCGGCCTGAAACCGGCCCGGACAGTGGTGTGTGGAGCAAGACCTGGGAGACCGGGCAAAGCCCATTATTTAGGGTTCGCCTTAGCCGTATGCTCGGGGGAGAAGCTAACACCTGGTTTCCACGAATCGGAGGAGCTGAGCACCTTGGGCCACTGTTGGGATATGGATTTAACATCCGTCTCAAGTCTTTCCCCTGGGAAACACACAGCCTCACCACTGACTTCTGGAAATTGGTCGGTCTTTTCTCCCTAGAAGGGAGGGATAAATACGCCTCAAATGGCTGAGACTTGTGAGGTCCCAGGAAGACTCCTCCCTTTGGGGTGGACTTTGTTTCCTGGGCCTTGGAAGTAATAAGGAAGAAGCAAAAGAAAAAAGAAGATCCCAGAAAATCCTTGCGGATCCCAAATATTGAGTCTGTAAAAGCCAGCTGTTTACAAGACAGCTCATGAGCCAACTACTTTCATTTAGTTCTGTATAAGTAAACATTTCTCCGCAAATTGCCTAAAATAGTCTGGTGAAAAGTACTTACCTTCCCCTGTATCTGCTGACAGAAGTGAAGAAACTAGGAAAAGTATGAGCCCTATGATGAAAATGAGATAGTGAAATCGAGGGCCAGTGGGAAAGACTTCCCATGCAAGTGTTCGCTTTCACCTGTATCCAAACTAATGCTGAAAAACCACTTTCTCTGGTAAAAGAAACTGAAGATGTAAATGAATTGTAGAATATTTGATAGATATTGTGAAATAGAAAATATTCAAAAGGAATTGGGGTGTAGGGGGTAAGTAACGAGGAGGAAAATGTGATGATTTTAAAAAAGGAAACTATATATATATATATATATATATATACATACATACATACATATATATATATGGAGCGGGGGACTGTAGATTGGGTAGGAAAAAGTGAGAAGTCTCATGTACTGGAACAAATTCTCAATGTTGGGTGATCATGATGTGTATATGTAAGGTACCAATAAAGACTTTAAAAACCCACTTTTTCTACCAGGAGGGTGCCTTTGTGGCACCAAATCTTTTTCTGAACTAAATACTTCATAGCCAGCCTCATTTCCACCAGGCAAGTTTTCCTGACATTTGCAAGAACTCGAGAATTCTTTTTCTTGATTTTCCTGCAGCGTTTATATTAGAAATGTGATTTATGTAGCTCTTTCTTGCCTCTATTTTAGGTCTGTGCTCTCCATGGTGGGAAGGGATAGGGTACCATTTTTCTATCCTCTTAGGAGTTCTCATATCTCATTTACTTTGGTCTTTATCAACTATCTTAAATTCTTCTTTAAACTAAATAAGTGGGAAACCGACAAAAATTCTTATTTGAGTTATGATAAGGTTAAGTATGGCCTTATCCCAAAGTTACTTTTCTCGATAGATATTATTAACCAATTGGAATGGTTGCGCCTTTTTTCAATAATATTTTAGTTCCTTGATTATCATTTATTGTTTAAAAGCTGATTGATCAGGGGGCCGGGGAGTTAGCTCAGTGGTTCTGGCGCCTGTCTTGTAAGCGTGAGGACCCGGGTTCGATTCCCCGGTAACCACATAGCATACTGGGCGTAGAGACTCACGCCCAGCAGCAACCAGTACCACATTACCACAGTGCTGGGCGTGGTGGCTCACGCCTGTTATCCCAGCACTCGGGAGGCAGAGGCAGGAGGATTGCTGTGATGTGAGTCGGAGGCTGAGCTCAGGGCCAGCCTGAACTACAAGAGCGAAACCCTGTCTCAAAAAACCTAAAAAAAAAAAAAAAAAAAAAAAGTTGATTGATCAGTATTTGATAACTGGAAGATAAAATGGTTGTCAAATACAACGCAATCCCTGGATGTAGTGTTCTTCTAAGAGGACATAAAGTTCAGAGACGGAAGTCACCAGTGATTGAACAGCAACTTCGGAAAATGCTACAGAATTGTAGTATAAGGAGGGAAAACTCCAGCCCATCTTCCCTGGGATGTAGCTGTGGACTGGGCTATCTCAGAGAAAGTAAATGGTGCTGAGCTTGGAACAGCCTGCAACAACTAACTGGTTATGAGTCACATGTTTTATATATATAACGCCTTCACACTGAATATTGTTCTAATTTCAAAAATATAGGTTTAATTGAAATTCTTAAAAATTAATAAACAGATTGGTCACATCTAGGCTGTATTACTAGAAATTAACCTACCTCACAGACTTTCAGAGAACAAAGGAGACAGGAAAATTGACTATATAAGAAGATAAAATCTGTTCCCTACTAATCTTGGGTTCTATGTAGCCAGAATTTCCATCTAGGCTAGACTCACTCCAAAGCGACCTGCTCCTGTCCCTGTTTCCTACATTTTTAGTCAGGGGCAGATAAAATGCTTTTCCTGCTCGAATGCCTTTGGTGCTCCCATCCCATCTAATGGGAAAGCTCTCTGCTTCGGAGAGCAGCGGTTTGAGAGTGGAATTCTTCTCCCCTCCTGCCCCTTGCTCTCCCCTCTCTCTCACTTCCTTTCCTCCTTGCCCTTTTTCCATCTCCGGTACCCACTGTGCACACTTACATGCCAGCTGCTGTGCTCAGCAGTTTACTGGGAAGAGCTCATTTAATGATCTCAATAGCTCTTTGAAGAGATCGTGTTATCCTCTTTCAATAAGAAAGCTTGAGAGGAGAGCATTTGAAGAACTCACACAAGTCAAATGCTGCAGGATTAGTACAGGAGAAGGAAGACTTTCCCAGGATGTGAGTCTGCACTGGCCTGTCTCAGAGAAAGCAGATGATGCTGGGCTTGTAACAACAGCCTGCATCGAGATATAGCCATGTTATGTCAGCTATGGCATTTCCAGTAAATTCATTAACTTGTATAGTCCTTGCTTTCCCATCTTTAAACTGGGAATAGTAATATCTATGGGAATTTAATGTGATTATGCATGTCAGGTACCAGGCATATGGTAATTTCTCAGTGATGCTGGTCTCTTTTTATTTTAATTACCCATGAAGATCAGGTTTAAATACCATCTCTCTCTCTCTCTCTCTCTCTCTCTCTCTCCCTCTCTCTGTTTTTTTTTTTTTTTTTGTGGTTTTTTTGTTTGTTTGTTTGTTTTTTTGGTGGTACCAAGTATCGAACTTGGGCTCTTGTGCTGGCAAGATAGGTGCAGGGATACTTGAGCTAAATCCCTGGCCCCTTACCTTCTCTTTCTATGTCTCCAATTCCCAGAATAACTTTTACACAGAAATTAGAGTAATTTCTCCATTTTTTCTAAAACAAAACCAACTTACTTAATATGAAATATTAAAGATGTAGATGCAATAGACATTTACTTAAAATATTTAACTCATCAATTGATACAAATCAAATTACACTTTAACTTAGAACTGCTGTCTTGTTCTCAGGTTTTAGGAAATAATTTCACTCCAGTTTGAATATTTGAACCTGCAGCATTGACAACAACGACTTCCTGAGTAGGGTTATCCTTTGAGGCATCCCCTGCCTGCTTTGGCATTTCCCCCTCTGCGTCTTATCTCTTCGCACCTCCTGTCTCCCTTCAGGCTTGTGTCCAGCTCACAATCAGGTTTTCATCTCAGGTTATGCTTTCTGAGGACTTTGGCTAAGATAATTTTTTTAATATATTTCCTAGTATTTATTTTCTTGTTAACTCACTCTTTTAGAAACGCGATTTTTTCCATTTGTATAGCCTAGAAGAAGGCTTTCTTAAATTTATTTTTTAATTGACCAAAATTATGTATTATGTAAAGCATGTTGTTTTTAAATGAGTCCTCATTCTAGCATCACTAAAGTGAGCTAATTAGAATACACATTCTTTTTTTTTGTATTCAAATCTTTATTGGTACATCATATATACACATCATCATCACAGTCAATATTGAGGGTTTGAACCAGTATATGACGTGACTTGATTCTCATTTTTTCTCATTCCTCTACCAACCTTACATCCCCACACCCTATGTACATAGGCTTTGTTTCCTTTTTAAAATTACTATCACATTTTTCCCCTCATTATTTACCCCTACACCCTATTTCATTTTAAATATTTTCTATTTCACGGTATCTACTATATGTACTATAACTCATTAACATCTTCATTTTCTCATCCCAGAGGAAAGATACAATATGTACACATCTGTGACCTATTTATTTAACTTATGTGGATGTTCTGGATGTACATACATTTGCCATTCCTCTGCTAGGTATATACACAAAAGAATTAAAAGATTCATATCACAGCAATATATGTGCACCCATGTTTATAGTGGCTCAGTTTGTGATAGCTAAGTCTTGGAAACAACCCAAATGTCCATCAACTGGAGACTGGATAAATATATAGTTCTTTTTATAGAATGGAGTGTTACTATGCCATTAAAAATGATAAGATTGAGTCATTCATACACATTCTTAATTTATGTGTGTGTGCAAAAAAAAAAAAAAACTTGCATTTATTTGGGGGTAATGAGTATAGAAGCCAGGACTTTTCACTTGCAATGCAGGTCAGCAATTTTTTAAAATATAATTTAAATTCATTATGAACAGCAAATCATTTGAACTTTTAATGCTGTCTAATTGAAGTGATATATACTTCTTCACTTCCCCACCCCCCATGCCTCATTATTCTATATTTTACTTCAGTGTTATGTGTTTAGTGTATGTTTCTAATTCATGGTAATTACATTCATTATAGAAATGAGATATATCTGAATATATATATATATATATATATATATATATATATATATACATACACACACACATATACATGAGATGTGAGCCCTTAGATGTCAATATATGATTAATGTTGATATAATGATCAGACTTAGTGCTAGTACTGATAAAATGATCATATAGATAGATAAATAAATAGATAGATAGATAGTATTCCCCTGCCCCTAGATTCCCTTCCCATTTCCACAAGGTCTACCTCCTTGTTCCCTGTCTTAACTACTTTCTTTGTCTGAAACACAATACCTGATACCTACAATTTAAAGGAAAAGGTTATTTTCACTCATATTTATAAGCAGTGGCCAGCTGACTCCAAAGTAGGATGGCATGGCCCAGGGGCGTAACAGAGCCATGGAGCCTGTTAGCTGTGATAGTTTCTATCTAGGTGTACCCTTACAACCTCACATGCTCACAGGCAGGTACCTGCCTCCATGGCTCATGGTACCGATGGAAAAGGTACCACCGATGGAAAGGAAGCAGAAAGTGAAGGAAAGAACTGGAAAGAGAGAGGGAGACCGTCCCCGGCCACACACCTCCTGTGACGCACCTCTTTCAGCTAGACCTTCCTTCCTAGTAACAGAAGTCAGCTATAAGCCTCCATAATCTAATCACCTTCCAAAAGCCCTGCCAAGTATACCCGAGGTTCTTAGGGAACATCTACATATAAGCCATTATGACAGTCTGCCCCTGGCCCCCAAAAGATACATGCAGATCCCTTTATGTAAAGTGTATGAGAGTTACCAAGGCCCTCAGAGTTTCAGCACTGCTAAAAAGTCTCCAAACCTCCTCTGAGATTTAAAGCCAACATTTCACTATAAGCCCCTATAAATTCAAAAACAAACTTAAACAGTGTCAACATTCAAAGGCGCAAGATAAACATTTGCATTCCAAAAAGGAAGAATATAGAAATAAAAATCAACTGGACCAGAGTAAAACTAAAATCAAGCAGGACAATCATTGAATCCTGTAGTTCCATACCCAGTACCTAAGGCAAGTCATGGCAATGAGATGAGAATTCCAAAGAGGAATAAAAGTGACCTCTGCCCTGCAGCATTGCCTATGGGTGCAAATTTCCTAGTTTCTGTCTTGGATAGTCTGGTTTTGCGTACTCCTTCCCCCACTGTGTATCCCTGGCTTCTCCAACACCTTGGGTTCTCCACTGCACCGTCAGCTTCCCTTGCACAGCTTCAAGCACTTCCTTTTCAGAGCCACCACTGCCTGGATGCCCAAGCCTTCAGAAATCTGAGTGGAAGCCTCCCTGGCTCCACAACTCTTTCACTCTGCATACCTATAAAGCCAAAAGCATGTAATGGATGCGTCGTCTGCCACCCTTTTCAGCAGGAGCCACGTTCCCTTGTTTTAAAACCGTACATATCTTCAAGTTCCTGGATGGCTGGAAACTGTGAACTGAATCCCCAGGAGTCAGTGCCCTAGGCTGCCTTTCTCCTTCCCCAGCCTGTAGGATTCTCTTCTCAAAGTGCCTCACTTTTGCAAGGCTGAGCCAGTCAAGGATGAGGTTTTGCTGGTTTTTGTAATGTCCCCAAGCCATCTTTTTAATTGCCCCACTATAAAGCACTTGGCTTCTTTTTAATGTTTATCTTTTCAACAACCAAGACCTTCTCCACTCCATCTTTTCATGACATTCTTTCTGGCAAAATTATTTAAGTGGAATTTTTGCTTCTGTTTCTCACATTATACCTTACTAAAAGCAGCAGTCTGTAACCATGTTACAACCTGAATGTTGGACTGCCTTGAATTTCCTCTGCCAGATTAATCTGCTATCCTTGATCACCCACAAAGTATCAGAAGATGAACAAAAGGACAGTTTTTCTACCAGAGAATAACGCACATATCCTGGAGTCCAATTGCTAGTGCAGTCCTTCCCAGCTGTTACCTCCTGAGCTTGGTTTTTATTCTCTGCATTTTTATCAGCAGTCCAGCCTTCTGAACTCTAATCAGACTCTCCCTTCTAATTTAGCTTACAGCATTCTAGGGCTTCTTCAGTCCACATGTCCAAAATTTTCCAAACTCCTCCTCCAAACGAATTCCAAAGGCTTCTGAACCACACACTTACAGAAACAATCTCTTTTCCCTGGTACCAGAGTAGGTCTTAGTTACCTTCATCATCTCTAAGACATAACAACTGATGCTCAAAACTTGAAGGAGGACAGTTTTACTTTGGCTCATATTTACAGTCCGTAGTCAGCTGGTCCCAAGGCAATACAGCATGGTGTGGAGCAGTGATGAGTCTATGGCACACATACCATGGTGGGCTGTTTGGATCACTGAGAGGTCTTGAAGGTTCTCCATGACTGGCACAGGGGAATGGGGGAGGAAGCACCTCATGGCATGGTGGCAGGGAAGCAAAAAATGAAGGAAGGAGCTAGGGAGGACATCATCTCCAGTGACCGCCTCTTGCAGCCAGACCACATCTGCTAAGAGCAAGTCAGGTATAAACTCCCAAACCCAATCACCTTCCAAAAGCCTGCCTGTGAGCATGTGAGGCTGTAAGGGTACACCTAGATAGAAACTATCACAGCTAACATCTTGCTTTTATTTCACTCTTTAACTTAATTATATTTTGAGTTTCAGGAGACCACGCCATATTTCACCCTCTGCGCATGGTTTATTTCTTATGGAATTATGGCCTCAAGATCCATCAATTTCCTACAAATGACTCAAGATTTTCCTTCAGGCTGAGCAGTACTCTGTGATATAGCATACTTAATATTCCATTTTTCCATTGATAAGGCATATAGGTCACTGTAAATTGTGCTTCTAAACCATAAATATGCATGTTTCATTGCTATATGATGACTTTTCCTCAGTCAGAATGATAACTAGAAGTACAACAGGGTCAAATAGAATTTCTATCTTTCGTTTTGGGAGCAATCTCTTACATGACTATCAGAGTCATTTTATTAGTTTACCTTCCTACCAACATGTAGAGAAGTTCCTTTTTTCCCCAACAATTTCACCATCCTTTGCTGTTTTCTGAGTTTTGAATGATAATCATCCTTCCTGCAATATGATGGACTCTCAGCAGAGTACTTTATTGCAATTCATGTTCAAAAATTTATTATTTAGTCCAGTGTTGTAGAGATTTTCCTCTCGTTGAAAAATGGAAAAATTTGGGACTCATTTTTTTCTCTCTGTTTTTACTTGTTTTTCGCTATTTTAGGGTATTTAAAGGACTTTATTTGTTATTTTCTTTTAAAAATATTTTTCTTTCTTTGCCCTTTTAATTTTAAAATCCTTCCTATATTTTTTATCTTGTTCTTTCCCTTTCCCTATATCTGATTCTATTGATTTCTTTAGTAGGAACCTTTATCTCACTTTCCTCTCCTCCTCATCTTCCATTGCTTAATTTTTACTCTTTCTTTATGCTTACCTAGCCCCCATCTTTATTAGTATAACCTAATAAAGGTGGTACTGAGTATCAAACTTGGGCTCTTGTGCTGGCAAGATGGGTGCAGGGATACTTGAGCTCAGGTATGAGCTCAAATGTTTGTTAATAACATTTTTATTAACTCTACATTGTTTATGATGTATTATTTTTGGTTGGATTCTTTCTTACTGTCACTGAAGGTATAGTGGTCATATATTGTAGATATGTACCATATGTCAATTTTTGTTTTATCTTCATGTTTGTACTACAATTATGATTTCTGTGCTTAGAGGTGATACATTTTTCTAGGAGCTTTACTAATTCATGTTTTGCATTTATGACTTTGTTTAAATCATTTTGAATGGACTTTTATATGTGGCATAAGATAGGATAATTTTATCTTCATGTGAATATCCAGTTGTTCCAATACAATTTATTGAGAAATAGCCCTCTTTCCTTTGTGTGTTTTTGGCAACTTGGCAAAAAGTGATTATAAATGTGTAGATTTATTCTGGTGCTTTCTATTTTATTCCATTGACTATGTATCTGTTTTAATTCCAGTACTGTATGCTACCTTCATGACTAGTTCTGTAGTATGTTTTAAAGTCAGGCAGTGTAATGTGCCCTGTGTGTTCTTTTTGCTTTTATTTGGTTTTGATTCTGGCTTTGCCTTTTTTCACTCAGTATTATTTTCACTCCTTTCTCAAGATTTGGACCTACTTAGCTTCCTAAACCCATTTATGGTTCTGTGACTGAAGATTTTATTACAAACCTTAGTCTCCCTTCCTTTACATTAAAGAGATCAATTTTTCATTTATCCTAAATGTGCATAAGAGTGATTTCTTCCAGTTTTTATTTTTCATTGGTCTTAAGAAATATTTTTGCAATAACATACAACACATAATTATGAAGACATACCCATGTAAATAGTCTGTTTTAAATATCTTTGCCTCCTTGTTTGTTAAGCCAGTTCTCTCAGATGACATCCTCCCAGAGTAGACTGGATTGAAAATATTTACAGCCACATCTGCACTCTAGCAATTTAGTAGTTTTCAGTTCATATTAATGTATAATATTTGAAAGGAATAAGATATTGTGGCATATATACTACACCAGGCACCATGACACAGCTGTTAACTCCCTGGGACTGGGAAGCAAGTTCTATCATTATTATCTGTGTTTTAGTCAAAGAAGAAACCAAACGACTACCTCATCTAAGAATTTATGATCAGTAAATAAAGGAGGCAGTATTCAAACTCAGCCAAGTAGATTCAAAGCCTATGTCTTTGTTGTTAAACTGTGATGCTGTAACAGAGATTTTCCAAGCCCAACACTGTAGTATATGGTACTGATTCCTGATGGGCATGAGTCACCATGCTTGGTATTGTTGTATGTGGTTACTGGGGGTCGAACCAAGGACCTTGTGCTTGCAGGACAGATGCTGGAACTACTGAGCTAAAGCCCCAGCCTGAAACCATTAAAAGTTTAAAAGTTTATAAGGACTTATTTTCTGAGGCCAGATTCTTTGCAGGAAGATGCAACTTGTTTTCAGGGTACTGAGGACTATCTCCTGGATTCTCCTAGTGCCCTTTGTTTTCACTGATGTTATAGTATCCTTGACACTTGCCTTTGCATTATGATGATGGAGAAGCTCTTTAATTACTATTTGTGTTCCTGAAGTTCCCATCATACAGTCTTAGGTAAATGTTTGTTAGGTAAATGTTTGTTTTATTAAGGTGAAATACTTGTATTTACTGAGCTGTCTGCAGAAGTAGTTAGAAGAGTTGCTTTGAAAGTTTATTAATACTTTCTCACCTCAAAGCTTGGTTAGTGGTTTCTCCAGGTTACTGTAGACAACACAGCAGCACAGAATGCTCAGTCAATTCAGTTACTGACTAAAAGGGGGTGGCATTATGGGAAAATATTTTGAAGTATATTTTTACAACCTAGATATCCATCAACAGATGAATGGATAAAAAAATGGTATCTACACAGTGGAGTCAAAGAGAATTAAAAAATCATGTTGAAAACTTATTTAGGCAGCAGAGATGAGAGTATTTCACTGATGCTGACATGCCTTTTCTTTGTTTGTTCTTCTTTTGTGTGTGGGGGGCTACTAGTGATTGAACCCAAAACCTTTAACCTACACTATATCGTTGGCCCTTCTTTCACTTTTATTTTGAGACAGGATCTCTTTAAATCACTTAGTTGCTCAGGTTGGGCTCAAACGTGCTCTCCCTTCCTGCCTCCAAGTTCCAGAGTTCTGAGATAGTAAATGTACATCACCATACCCAGATAATTGCCTAATTTTATTCTCTCCTGCTTTTGAAATGGGAATTTATCTTAAAATTAAATGCCACTGGACAGGTAGCAATCATACTGTCAATGTCCTTGCCTACATACTCATGAATTTGATCATGGATTCGATCATGGATGTTTATATTGTCATCATTTCCTTTAAGTTATTAGTGTTGACATAGAGGTGGAGAGGGAAGATGGGAGAGAGAGAGAAACAGAAACAGGGAAAGAGTGAGAGAGAGAGAGAAAGAGAGAGAGAGAGAGTACTCAATTGTCAGTTAAATATATTTGAAAGAGTATACTAGTTTTCTGCAAAAGGCAAGGAAGCAGAGCATTATGATATAGGAGCCTCAAGTTACCACTGGCCTCACATAAATAACTTGGGTTAATTAGGTTAATAGAAGAATCATCTGCCTCTTATTATCTACAGTATGTAACCAGGTAAACATCCAGATCTCAGCTGTATTGACTTACAGCCGATTTGCACTACAACTCACTCTTCGGAATGGGTCAAGTTCATAAGTCAAGCATCCACTGTGTTTGATAGCCACGTACATCTAAAAAAGTAACTTTGTTCATATATAATAAAATTAAAAATGAGTAATAGGTATTGTGTCATAGTTTAGGACAGACACATTTCTTGTCAGTGGTATATAAATCATTCATGTAGAAACTCTAAGAGATTGCCCTTTTGAATATTCATATTCTCTAATTTATGCAGTTGCTAAAGTAAAAATCCAAATTTACTGTTTTATGGAAAGAAGATCTTAAAGAAAAATCAACACAAAGAGAAATTCCAGAAAAGCTATCATCTGATAAATTTGCCAGTGAAATGCATTCATGAGTGTAAAATCATTGCTTCACATATTTGTGTTGTTTCTTCTCATGTATTTCTGCAGCTGAGTTTAATAAAACATACAACTTGAACCTGAAAACACTGTGTGACTCTAGTTTTTTCCTTTGGCTAAAAATGCTATACATATCATAAATAATTCATTTTGAAACCTCTTCTGAAACGCTGAAAAAAGTTGGATGGACTTAGGGATGCAAAAATAGGGAAGTCATAATATAAAAGCAATAGCTATAAATCAGTTCCTTACATACCAATGCAATACAACTATTAAAATGCATTTGAAAACACTATCACCAATATAAAAGTTAAACTAAATAGAACAATCATTGATGAAGCTTCACATGCTGAGACAGCCATCACCATGACAACAAAGGTCACAAACAAGTGGCTCATGGGGACAATGAGGGCAGCCAGACCACAGGATGGTTCAGACCACATAGAATGCAGCAATTATTAACTAGTTCCTAAAATTTTGATCTTGGATTAAAAGAATGGGTTTTTATCTTCCCTTTAAAAAATCAGGAAGTCTGAGGTACACATGGTAGTGCATATCTATATTTCCAGCCTCTGAGAAGCTGAGACAGGAGGATCACAACCTGGAGGCCAGCCTAGGCTACATAGTAAGGCCATTCCTCAAAAAAAAAAAAAAAAAAAAAACATAAAAGTACATTTAAAAATAGATGATCTGATAGTATCGGATCTACATTCATACAGAACAAATGGATTGGACAACTGGTAGCCTATTTTTTCCACAGGATATATTCTTTTTAGTTTGCTATGATCTCTGCAAGCTCTTTTGCTCCTGAAGTTATGACTCAGGAGTTGTGGAGGTTGTAACTAGGGGATTTGCCTAAAATTATAATCAGTGAAAGATCTGCTTGCCTCCAGGCAAGCTTATGGATTTCTGAAACAAAAGTCTTAGAGACAGAAAAACCAGACAATAATTTAACACCCACAATATTAAAACTGTTTCACCAGCAGAAATAGCGGCAGTAGAATCGTCATACAAATTACTCAAGGAGCTTTTGAGTTCTTAAAATAATGTGAATAACATGTTAAACACTTTACAGCTGCTATTCACTCAACTAATT
Organism: Petromus typicus; assembly: GCA_004026965.1. NCBI lineage: Eukaryota > Metazoa > Chordata > Mammalia > Rodentia > Petromuridae > Petromus > Petromus typicus. The sequence goes on along the minus strand of PVIR01010771.1, from coordinate 8,258 downwards.
TTTATAGAAATTTTAAGATGTGGTGAGCCAGACTCAGAGATAAAGTCAATCTGCTACACGATTTTCTTTGAGCTTAGAGCATAATAGCAGAAGCAGATACTGCCCAAAGAATTACACTGATGCTCATTTACAAGTGAGCAAAAGTGACATATATTATGCATACATATTAACTACATAACATAAAACATATAAAATACATAACAAAAATACATAACATATATTCCATAGTGTATACATACATGTTTGTGTTTTTATTTATATGTTTACAATATATACGTGCATACTTAGGTTTAAGCCATGTGAATCTGCTGTTTAAACACACGAATTTTTGTTTATAGCTTAAATTAATATATTTTAATTGGCAATAGAGAAAAAAATGCTTTTCATCCATGCACAATCTTCTGTTCCCATGTGGAGAGAGTCCAGCCATCTGGGTCTCTCTGCCCCTCCACACAACCAGTCACATACTCTGTCCTGTGATCATGAATGAGCCCAGTTATGCAGTGTGTTCAGGAGGAACTGGCCGCTTGCACCCTGCTGCTTCTGCCCATTTTCCCTTTCTGTGGCTGCCACAACCCATGTTGTTCTTTCCATCTGTAAGACCTATGGGAAGTCAAAGGCTATGCTTGGCTTCCAGAGTGTGACATGTCACCTAAAGCAATAAAAGTAACATGTGAGTCCTATCTGGCTGGTTCTTCTCTATCTTTCCATTCATTTGAAACCTAGTGCCCCAGCATTTTTGTACAGTATTCTATGCTACAGAGAAGTAAGGAAAAGGAATGCTTTTTGATTGGTGAATCAGAAAAGTCTTTTTTAGACAAAAGACATTTAAACTGAGAAGTCAAGGCTGGCCGGGAGTGGGCTGTGTGCTGTGCGTGCATGGGGGAGGGCACGGACTTGTTCCAGGCAAAGGAGAATACTCATAAAACCTCAGAAGCAGCGAAAAACAGGATCCCTGGAGGAACTGAAAGAAGGCCTTTCAGCCACAGACTGAATAAACTAGAAGAGAACAAGTTGAAGCTAGAAAGTTTGCCGCAACATGCAAGGTCTTCCAGGCCATGGCTCGGATGTGAGACTTTTATCCAAAGGACAATGACAAATTATTAAAGGAATTTAAGAGGGAAATCAATGATTGTATTTCCTTATTTTATCTAATCTTTAAAAATCCTTAAGAGAAAGCACTGTTGTGTTCATAGTTCAGCTGAATGAACACAGATGCAGAGATGTCAAACTGTCAGTCTATTAGTTGCTAACATAAAGGATTATCCCAGGGCTCATCCACTTAGCCAGAAAGCCCACTGTCTAATATGTAGAAAATTGATGGCATATGTGCATTTCTAGACTTGCTTACAGACAACATATGTGAGCAATTTTCAGTTTCCCTAGGTGTGTACACTTCATGTATTTGTAATTTACTACCTCTCCAGGTAATAGGGAGAATTCACACATTCAAATTTTACAGTAAGATTCTTTATAACTTTTTCTTTTTTTTGTACTGGAGATTGAACTCAAGACCTTGCACTTGCCAGGCAGGTGCTGTGCTGTTGAGCTACATCCCTGGCCTTTCACAGTGAAACTTTTTTTTTCTTTTTTCTTTTTGAGAGAAGTTCTCACTACATAGTTTGGGTTGGCTTTGACCTACTCTGTAGCTCAGATTGACCTTGAACTCACAGCAGTCTTCCTGCTTCTTCCTCCCTAGTACTGGGATTATACTACTGTGCCACCAAGTCTGACCCCATAGCAAAATTCTAATAGGTTTGGACAGATTTTTAAAATGTGAATTACCTCTTTTGTATTATATAAACAAATTCAATAATTGTTCCCCAACCAAGTAAAAATACACCAAAGGAATGAGAAGAGAGGTTAAGAATGTCTTATCACTTACTGTAAATTTCTGGTAGATCTAAGAGTAAAGCCATAAACAAGTCACTTTCTTTGTGCCTAAGAGCTCTGGAAATTATCCCAGCATAAGTTCATTTCTCACTGACTTCCCGTAAAGATTGTACGGGGTTATGCGTACCTTGTGGGCCAGCCATGTCTGTTGCTCTTACTTGGGAAAACAAAGATTCTTGTTTCTTCTTCCTCGGTCTGAAGAGATAGTGTTCTCAGTTTCTTTAAAGCACATTTTCAGAGGAGATTCCTATCTGCCACTTGATCGTTTTGTGATGTGTGAAATATGACATGCTGTCTCAGTTCTGCTTGACAGCAGGTGTGGACCTTCAAAGACTCACTGGCAAGTCTGCGTTTCCTTCACTCCACAGGGCTTCCGTAGCATCCTGTGTTATTGGTTTTGTACTTTTTCCTGTTGAAACTCTTGTACCTACACTAGGGCAACTTCAATCTGGTTTAGCAATCAAAAAACATGGTGTCTGCCCAGAAGAGTTTGCAAGTGTTTTAAGAAAACGGTAGTAGTCATGCCTGATTGAACTCTCCTTTCTTTGACTCATAAAGGAACTACTGCTCATGCATTCATTCAGCCATGAATGCTTGGCTTTTTCATTGCTGTTTCTAGGACACTAAAGAAGGAGATTTTTGTTTTTTATTCATCTCTAAAAAAAAAAAAATAAAAGAAAAGAAAACGGAGCTGGAATCTGTCCCTTGCCTTTAAGCTCTGGGTATAGTCGATTTTTACTGAAGTAATACACTTTTTAAAAAGATCGTAATTTCATGCAGTAGAGCGTCTTTACAAAGTGAAAGCACACTTCCCAGGAAAGAGCAGAATATCTCAACAGTCATCAAATCAGTAAATGTTTAATTGAAACAGCAGAATTCAATAGAGAATTACTTTGTTTCTAATAGAAAAAAATCCTTAGCCGTTCTAGCACTTTCACTTTCAAGCTGTGTTTTTTCCAATTTTCTCTTCTGCCCTTGACAGGAATGTAGAAGACGACTCCTAGGTTTTCCGGTCTGCGTCAATGGGAAGAACAATCTAATTTATGTGCTGGCAGTGCGGCGTCCCGTCCAGCACACAGACTGCCGGGTTCCTTCCGCGTACAGCCTGCTTTGTTACAGGCGCCCTGCTCCCACAGCCTGCTTGCTCTGAAGCCTGCCTTGGGGTGATGAGTGGGAAGGAGAAGGCTATATCCCTTGCATACGTTCGCATTCTCCCCTTGCACCGGCTGCTGCGTTAGATCTCTCATGAGTCAGGTCAAGGGGTGTATATAGGTATCATTTTCCTGATTCTTTCCTAATTATATTCTCCACTCCGCTCATAATCCATACCCTAAACCCTACTGGGTTCTTCCCGATGCTCCTGAGATGTGGGGAATTATTCCTTTCAGGCAGTAGCTTTTGACAACCCTCCTGGGTCCTTTTGAGCTTCCATAAACAAGGTGTCTCCAGAGGCCCACACGAAATTTCCTTGGTCCTCTGTACCCTCAGCTGAGTTCGAGGTACCCAGCTAGTGTTTACTTCAGGTCAGTGAGCTGCTGCCCTAGCTTCAAAGCTAAACCTCAGATCTGCTTTGCACATTGCACCTAATCTAAGAACAGAAGATGGGATACTTTGGTCAAGTATATTATATTATGGACACTAATTAGGAAAAAAATGACATGACATCAACAGAAATGGAGTCTCATATCACAGAAGTATGTACATTTATGGGCCCATGGATATATTTATTAAATAGTACTTATGTTTATAAGCCCTAGGTTTGTATTTATTCCTACCCACATTCAGGTCCAGTATACAAGTTATTCCTTTTAATAGTCACAGAAAGTGTATGAATTAACTAGCAACCTTTTATAGGCGAGGGCACTTAAAGTGGTAGGAATTTAACTAACCAGGGTCCCCTACTTGGTAAGTGGCAGAGCTAGAATTCAAGCTCAGTACCACAGTCGGATGTGGACTCAGAGGCTTAGCTCACTGTAATCATTACATCAGCGATCTCCCTGTGGGAAGGAATGTTATTAGCTTAAGTGGTGAGTGGAGTGGGGCTATTAAAATGGGGTTTTTTTACATCTGCAGCCAAGGTTAGCCCAGATAACACTTTAACAGCAGCTTTCATCTTTGTGTTTATTGATGGAAATCTTTCATCAAATGAGGTATATCCTGAGTACAGGCCTGTACACGACCATCAGATCCTTATTAAACAATGTAAACCAAGGACCAGAGCTGGCTGCAGAGAATCCCATCCACTCCTCCCCACATCTTTTCCCATATCCTATCAATAAGTCACTATTGTCTTTATTTAAGCATATATTGATGGTGGATGAAATTTACAGTTTCATTTATGATTTATAGGATTCTTACTATGCTTTTGGAATTCCAATTTGTGGCCAGGAATGGTTGTGCACACCTATAATCCCAATATGCTGGGAGGCCGAGGTACAGTTTCAAGTTCTAGCCCAGTCACGGTAGTTTAGTAAGATCCTATCTCAAAATGAAAAAAAAAAAAATTAAAAAGAAACTGTGGTATACTCAGTTCAAAGGTTCTGGGTTCAACCCCCATAACTGAGACAGAAAAAAAGAAAGAAAGCAAAGTTTACCTCTTCTCTTTTAAAAAGTAATATAATTTGTATGTCCTTGTGTCATCTTTTTTTAAAAAAAAAAAAAATTAGAACGTGTTTTCTTTAAACTGCCTAACTGCGCAGGCTAAGTTGGAACTGGTAACCCTCCCACCAAATCCTCCCAGGATTCTGTGGTGACCAGACTGCATCACCTTGTCTAGCTTTCCTGTGACATCTGAGTATTGAAAATAATTTGGTAACTTGTACCATTGCGTGAGGAAGGAATGGATTCAATTATGTTCCTAGACAGGTTATCTACAAGCCCTATCAGGACTGTGTCACCACATTTTCAAGACAAATAAATGTGCTGAGTAGGCGAGTCTGCCAAAACCTTGAAAAAATTAAAATTCTTGGCTCTCAGGACTTCAGCCACTTTGGTGGCAAAATTTAATGGGGAAAAAGCCAGAATTAAGCCTAAAGATAGTCCCTGGGACCAGTCTTTATTTATGCGAAGTGTCCAAGCAGCTTCAAGGGGCAAGAGATTGATCTTAAATGAAGCCTTTGACTAATGGTTCAATGTGATGGAGTAGTTATGTCAACAGGAATCCTAAAGGCCTCCAGTGACTGCTTCCGCCAGTCATAAAAACAGCATTTCCAAATCAGATGATAATTATATCTGTAATTGCTCTGGGGGAATAAAGAGCTACTTGTTCAAATAAGCCTGGAAAATACTTTAATTTTACCCTGAAGAATGAATGACAACCATTTACCATATTAAAGCCTTGAAGGGATTCCTGTGGGGAAGACATGTTTTATCTTACTTAATTTAATTTATGATTTTCTAGATTTATTTGATGAGGGAATCAAACTTTTACTTTATTGAATTATAAACCTTTAAAAAGGCTGATTTTGTATAATTTGGAAAGCCAACATCGAACAGGCAGTGTGTATAGAAGCTTATTGGATATTGTTTGCTGCAAAGCCATGGAGACTGTCTAGACCCACATTAGAAGGAAATAATCTGGAAATACACTCCCAGCCTTCTGAAAGTCTAGACATCTTTTCAAGGCCAGTTAAATTGAGGTATACAGTTCAATCCTCCCTATGGGCTTGGGTAGATTACTCTACCTCTTCACAAAAGGAAGCAAGACATATCATACCTATGGATAAAATAATTTTATGCAATATTTTATTATTAATCAAATTTGTTCACAGTCCCCAAATAATTAAGAGCATAAGATTTTGTATCACAGAAAAATTTAGCCAAGATCACAAATGCCAATTAAGTCCTAACATATCTGACTCACAAAATGTAACTTCAGAGAAATACATGAGAGAAAAATGTACAACAGAGTAATCTTTTCTACAATCTTTGATACTAGAACACAGCAGGAAGATTCTGTGGAAATTTCTATTAGAAGTTATTTTGTCTTGAATAAATTGGGAAATCTCTATTTAAGAAGAGATTTAAGAAGCATAAGATTTTGGTATATAAGTATAAGAAGTATAAAAATTTTTTTAAAAAGAAGTATAAAAATTATCATAATATCAAGTAAAGGATTCGATGTTTAAAAACCAGTGTTTTCCCATATTTTGCTTATTTTAAATTGTAAACAGTAGCAGTGTGAATTTACTACTTGGAAATATCTTAGTTGAAAAAGATTTCTGTTTTTCTATAGCTTCTATCTGCACAGAATTCTAATTTAATTTTCTATGTTTTCATTCTTTCTTTTATTTTTACCTTTTGTGATATTTCCCCAGATACTCACTTTTATTGGGAAGAAAACTGCACATATTTTAATCTTTTATTTTAATTTTTATTGTTTATTAGTACATGTTCGCAGTACACAATGGTTACATCCCTCATGGGAAATCAGTACTTGTACATAATAATTTCTTTTTCATTGCCTCTCCCCTTCCTCCATCTGTTAGTTCCCTTGCCATTTGCAAGAGATCTATTTCCTTATTTCTTATTTTCCATCTTTTAAGTTCTCTTTATTTATGTTTTGAGTCTCTCATATAAAAATCTTGATATTTGTGTTCATATTCTGGTTTATTTCACTTAACATTAAGGTCTCAAGGTGCATCTATTTTCCTATGAATAACTCCAGTTAAAATATGTATCTTCACTTCTTGGAACTAACACATATAAAGGCAAAGGATAATGTTTTATAAACTCTAAAGCTCAATGAATTTCTTTCTTTCTTTCTTTCTTTCTTTTTTTTTAAGTTTTTTGAGACAAGGTCTCACTTTGTAGTTCAGGCTGGCCCTGAGCTCAGCCTCAAACTCACATCACAATCCTCCTGCCTCTGCCTCCTGAGTGCTGGGATTACAGGCGTGAGCCACCACGCCCGGAACTGTGGTATGTGGTACTGATTGCTGCTGGGCGTGAGTCTCCATGCCCAGTAATGTATTTGGTTACCGAGGATCGAACCTGGGTCCTTGCATTTGCAAGACAGGCACCAGAACCATTGAGCTAAATTTCCGGCCCTCAGTGGATTTCTTAATTTATACTCCACCCTCTTTGAGACAGATCAGCTATGAGGTTCAGGACGTCCTCTCAACTCACTGTGTACCTCAGGCAGACCCCCAACTCATGGCTGTCCTTCTGACTTAGGCTCCAGAGTGCTAGGATTACAGATATGCATCATCACACCCAGCACTGATTTATTGTTGTTAGGTAAAGTCCAAGTGTTCAGCTTTATTTTTATAGTCAATGAAAGTAATCCTTGTATTCTGCAGCCTCCAAGAAACGCTAACTGTTACTGACAACATTTGTTTTTTACAACTTCTTTGGACTCAAAAGTACAATTTGGGGATTTGGTTTCCTAGTTCATAGGCACCTAGCAGCACTTTGCAAAAAATAAAAGGAGTTAAAAGATTTCTAAGTGTTATATAGCTTGAGAGAAACTTTTATACTGAATCTTAAAAGTTATGGAACATGTGACCTTTTTTTTTTAGCATTTGTAATGGTCATCTCAACTTGAAATACAGGCATTATAACCACTGGACTTAAAAGCGTTAGGGCACATCTGGAGGAACTAAAATGTTTTATATCAGATGGTCTAAAATAGATGGTCTGGTTAAGCAAGGACAGGTCTGGGTAGACTACCCTCCCCCTTTGCAGCATGTGGGTAACTTCCGGTACTGTACCTGTGTTGAGTGACAGATTGCTTTTCAGCTCAGCCTGCTGATTCAGACTTCTACCATTGGTTACCATGTGTAGTAAAAATAGACTCAAAAGAGAAAGTTGCTTCTTACATGTCCAAAAAACGCCAGGAGACCAACACAAATGTAATTTACACAGTATATCACAGAAAGTAGTCCTAGTGAGTAAACTAATATCATGACAGATATTTTGGAGTGAGGGTGGGAACAAAAGGTTGGGAATCAGAATTAACAGCAGTCCCCTAGAGAGACCAATTTTGCTGTCTATCAGCAGGAAGTCCTGCTAGTACCTGCAGCATCAACAGGAAGTCCCAGCACGCTTCCTCCTTAAGTTGCACAACTTTCAAAGCCTTGTTAGTAGAGGAACTGAGAAAAAGAAAACTGCAAAGGCCCCCTCCTAGCTTATACTCTGTTTCTTAAGAACATTTAATATATACCATGGAAATATAAGTACTTGGGAGATGAAGAAGACAATCAAAGCCCTTTTTATATCATAGGAATCACAGAATAGTGACTATTTCACACAGGATCCAGTGAGGATAGCAGTGTTCCCTTTGAGTGCTTCAATGGAAAGGTTTCATATCAGAAATGTTAACACCGGAGTTGGAGTCCGTGAAACCAAAAACTTGAGAATCTGTTCAA
>PVIR01010770.1:36202-49192 GCA_004026965.1 Petromus typicus | reverse complement strand
ACATCATGATTGCACTCCATAATGGGGATTTGTACCAGTATAAGACACAACTTAATTCTCATTTTTTCCCATAGCCCCACCCACCCTACCACCCCCCCATATATATAAAATTTGTTTCCTTACTTTTTTGTTACAATCTCAACATTGTTCCCTTTCACCTTATTTTACATTGAGCATTTTCTATTTCACAATATATAACTACAGTCACTTTTTTGAGGCAGGTTTCCCTACATTACCTAGCCTGTCCTCAGATTTACAGAGCCTGCCTCAGCCTCCCCGTGGTGGTTGAAGTTACAAGCACTGGCTCCCATATCCGTAGAATCATTTTGCTGTGCTATTGCAGATGGATACCAAGCTAGCTTATACTTGTTACAATTTTTCATCTGTCACAATTTTATCTTTATATACTACTTTGCTTATTTGTATAGATTGAATTCCCATAAATAGAAATTTTGAGTTATAGAATACAAGTATGTATTTGTGTAACTATGTTATAGTTATCTATATTTTTCTGTGAGTAGAATCTTCTCAAAAATCTTGTACCAGGGCCAGGGATTTAGTTCAGTGGTTCTGGCACCTGTCTTGCAAGTGCCACGACCCGGATTCAATCCCCAGTAACAACATACACTACTGGTCGTGGAGACTCATGCCCAGCAGCAACCAGTACTACATTCCAGTATCGGGTGCAGTGGCTCTCACCTGTAATCCCAGCACTCGGGAGGCAGAGGCAGGAGGATTGCTGAGATGTGAGTTTGAGGCTGAGCTCAGGGCCAGCCTGAACCACAAAGCAACAACACCCTGTCTCAAAAAAAAAAAAAAAAAAGAAAAGAAAAAGAAAAAAAAATCTTGTACCAATTTATGCTTTCATTTTGATATAAGAACAGCTTAATTTTAAACTTAGAGGACAGAAAATACTAATAGCCTAATGGAAAACACTAATAGGCCAGTTTTGAAAGAAAATATACCACTGCAATTTTAAATGGCAGTAATTGCATAGAAAAGAGGTTAAATATCTCTGCATACATTATATATTTTTGTATTGCCTCTTTTATAAATTGCATATTGATTTCTCTCATTTTTTATTGAGTTGTTTACTTCTAATTTCATTGCATGGTAAGATCTGTGTACTTATTAACATTATTAATAATTTGCTTTGTACAAAGTCAGCAAATACTGCTTATATTTTTTAATTTAAGGATTTGTTTTTGTTATGTAAAGCATTACATTTTTCTGTAATTAAATTTACCAAATTTGTATTGCTTTTATTTTTGATATTTTGCTCAGAAAATGCTCCTTTTCTCATTATAAAACTATCCACATGGAATTTTTTCAGTTTCTTTTATTCTAATTTTTAATAGTTAAACAATCTTTGATTGGGGTTTTTATTTATAATATGATAAAAATCTGACTTTATTTTCAGTATGAATAACAGTGATGGAATTATTTTAGCAATATTGACTAGTTTTCTTAAGGACTAAATTTAAGGGGTTTCTACTAATTTTTTAAGAAGTACCTGTATCTACTATAAATCCCTGGCATGATCTTCTCTTTCCTGATAGATAACTTTAAAGCATTAAGTTTTCAGATAATATCAAAGTCATTCACAAGTTATGAAAATTTTTTCCCATTTGAGGTACAGATAGAAACCTGTTTCTCCATATGTATATCGACACTATTTAGTGAAAAATATGGTAGGAGGGATAAAATGCTTAAGTGTGTTTCATCTTAAGAAATTCTATTTGATCATCGATTTGGAGTGAATTATATTTATCATTCCCTCCTGAATGGGACATTTTAATTCAAATAAAAATATAGAAACTTTTGTAAATAATAATTGATGTAATAAAACTGTAAACACAAAAAGCTTAAATCTCAGTGTTTATACATAAGTTAGAATTTGCAGGTTTCCAAGTCTTAAAATGTTTCCTTCTATGTGTACGCACAGCTGAAGATTAAGTATAATTTAAAATTGGAAATAAACCTTTTTGCCTCAAGTATTAGTGTTTTCTAGCCAGCAGGCAGTGATCTAAGCAATTTCTAAATGTCGGGCACTTTGATCCTCACAATACATCTATTATGATCTCATTCAAGCACCACAATCTTGGGTAACTTGACCGAGGGCCTGCACTTGTGAGAAAGGGAGGGCACAGCTTAACTGACAGCAGGCTGCTTCCGGTCCAGGTCCTTGACCATGACAGTCTCTCAGGACTCTAGAGGCTCCCAGCTCGGCTTCCTCAGTGGCCTTGTGCACTCAGACTCTGTCCCACCTGTACAGAGTTAAACCTAAACTTTCAGCTTTCAAAACACGCCAGCGCTAGACTCATTTTTCTGACAGAATGACTGAAAATGGGATTAAATGTGGGCTACACTATAAACAAGTCAAGTACAATGCAAAATCAAAGTCTTTAATCAGCATTAAGAAACAATTTCCTTTTCATTACCTGCTATTCACAGTGAAAGTCCAGGGTGATGGTTTTGAACTCTATCATTACATACATTTCACACTTTTATTTGTCTATTGTTCATTCAAATAATAAATGTATAACGAGCACTTAGGACGAGCTACTCTTTGCTCACACTAGGGACAAAATTTACATCCTGTGTGATGAGTGAGGTAGAAAAGGTCTGTGCACTCGGGAGCCCCCCGGAACCCTGGGTAGGGGTGCGAGGCTGTGGTTAAGAAGCCACACTTTAGGGGACGCAAAGTTCTCAGAGACGAAGATGAAATTAGTTCAAAGGAAGCGTCATTTTCTATACTTAACTCCATGAAAATCAATTGAACTGAAGAAACGGTTTGTGAAATTCTTTTCGGAATTAAAACCACATCGTGTGAGAAGGCAGACTAATTCTCTACCATATGAAAAAACTATTTTAATACTGTTACATCTTGAATCACGATTGGTGAAAAAGAGAACAGAGCTCAGAGTAAACACCGGATGATACTAAGTGTGTGTTGCTTTCATTTAAAGGGCATGTTAATAGCTAATACTTGAGAATTCATTTTCTGAGACTTACTATAATCCACAGACAGGAATAACAAAATAAAGCTCAGCTTTCAGTCACTGGAGGAAGCATCTAGCTATCACCAAATACCCAATTAAGCACTCTGTCGATATCTGAGAACAAAATATTAGATTCAACTGATTGCGATAATTGGCCGGGAAAATCAACAGAATTTCCATTAAATCAGATAAACTAAGGATTTATAAAGCCAACAAATCTACTTTATTGTAAAATCAATACAGCGAGATGTTCATCTAAGCCTGGTCTTTGGTTTTATTTTACAGTTGTTCTCTAGTTAAAGATTAAAAGAAGAAAGAAAAAAAGGAACCGGAAGTGGAGCTGCAAAATGTGAGCTGTATTTCCTGTATGGGAACATCGTTACGCCATATTGTTTTTTGCAGTTGGTCTGTGCTCTTAGTGGCCTCCCTGGCTGTAACTCACTTACCACAATATTTACTTAGATGTTTATGTCAGGCACCTCAACATTAACTTCTGTAGTGTGCGTGCGTGCGTGTGTGCGTGTGTGTGTATGTGTGTGTTTGCGCGCGTGCGCGCACATGTGTTTTACTGGGGTTGAACTCAGGGCCTTGCTCTACCCCTGAACTACATACCCCTTCATACTTTGTTACTTTTTCTTTTGAGATAGATCCTCCCCAAATCCCCCAGGCTGACCTTGAATTTGTGGTCACCCTTAGCCTCTGAATTAACAGTATCACAGGCATACAAAACTATGCCACCCCCCCAAGAAAAAAACATACCCAACTCCCAGTAGTGATTTAGCAGCAGAGTCAAGCGATGAAGTTCTGAATTTTCATATCAAATGTACTGTGATGTAAAATCACACCCAACTCTCACCATCAGCCATTATTTGAACTGGATTAGCTGAGTCAACTACTTGAAAGATTCTCAGCTCTGTATCTATGCTTTTGATGGTCTCTGACTCCCCAATCAGAGTAAGTTATCTTCTTAATTGATATCTCAGCATTTTCTATTATCCTTGGTATTGGCTTGTCTGCACCTTGGAACAGACCGCCAGTGCTCGGAGAGGATAAAGTGTGTCCTTATTCGGCAATGCACCAACATGTTACAGTAGGCTCGACATAGACTGGGTGCTTCACAAGGATGCAACAATGAATGCATATATTATACAAAATTGGAAGTAAAACTTTTCCTTCTATACATAGTAGTCAAATATGCTATTGGTCACTAAATATTTCTGAACACTAACTTCAGCCTAATAAGGAAAATTTGAAATTTCAAAATGATAAGAATTACACTTGAAATATTAGAGTAGGATTGTGCTCTATTAATTGTATAGAGTTTTGAAATCATATATGTTGTTTCATGAATGAAAATGCTATCATGTTTAAAAAATTGAAAAATATTAATCAGTATGCTAGTAGAATCTAAGAATAGTGGTATGCATCTGTAATTCCAGGACTCAGGAGGCCGAGGCAGGACGATCATGAGTTTGAGGAGAGTAGGAAATGCATAGCAAAATCTTGTCTCAAAACAACAACCAACCTAGAAAAGTTAGGGTTGTTGTTAGATTTTTGGCTCTGGTAGTTATCCTCTTCTTCACACACACACACACACACACACACACTTTAACATTCATTTCCCACTCCTATAATGCTGCTGTAAGTTAAAGGAGGAAGCCTTTCAGAGACAGAGCAAGTAGAAACTTTCTTCTTTGTCTTTTCATCAAAATTGTCACCTCCAAAAGCTGTGCATCTAGCCTTTCATGAGTTCTACATTTATACGATAAAAATGCAGAAATATAATTAATTTTTTATGAAAGAGAGTTGAGGCATATGCTTCAGCAATGGATAATGAAAGCTTTGACACAAGTAATTTTAAATTCTATGTCTCCACCCCGAGAGAGAATGAAGGAAAAGCCAGGGCTGTGGCCCTTAGCTGGTGAGAAGGAAGATGTAGTGATTTATGGCTGCAAACCACGGAGAATAGTTTCAGTTTTGCTTCTCAATGTGTATCAAGCCCTGTTGCCGACACATAGTCTTTCCTGTCACACACTCCCCTGATTCTAAATCAGTGAATGAGCGATGTCTTCTGGTAACGTCACTGTGTTTGCATCTTTCCTCCCTCAGATCCAGTCTGCACTTGCTAAATTTGGTGATTTGCAAGCCCCAGAGTGGCAACTGGCTTCATAACTTTATGCCATCAATACTCCCAAGAAGTACACAACTGGAAGAGGACATAGTATAGTAGAGAGAAAAGAAGGGGTAGGAGACGCTTATTGGATATTTTCAAAAGCAGTCTAGGAAGAGAGCAAGATCAGATTGTCTGTCTGAAGGTGAAATACATTGATTTCATTGCAGAGGTTCAATCACACCATTACATGTGACAGATACACACCACAGAGAAGTCTATTGTTGCTGACTAATATGCCAAAAACCTGTGACCTCTGAGTCATAAGTACCCAACTCATTAATAATTGTAGCATGACAAACCATTTAATTTCTGTGGCATTTTCTCTAAAATATTGGACTTGGATTGAATTTACTTAATGAAATTTTTATGATTAGTCCCTGAACTGCTGCTTGTGAGGATATTATCGGAAGAGGCTTACATTGTGGGTTTATTCTGGCTCCTTTCCTTTGATAATACAAGGTCTGCAAATTGAACATGAACCTTACCACCCTGTTTTCCAGGTCCACATTGGTTAGCTGGGAAGCTAAGAATTTTAGGATATAATTTTGTGGAAAGTTTTTATGAATACATATAGGGCACATAATGAAGTAGGTTTTCCTTCACTTGGTAGTGTGGATGAGTAAGATTTGTAAACATTGTTAGAATGTTTATGAAAAAGAGATGAATGGCACTCTTACCTCCACATTTGTGCCCATAGCGTATTTTGAATATTTGCAAGTGATTTTCTTATATGGCTTTGAAGCTACACACTTAGCCATTGTAGGATGTCAGGTCCAAAGGAAACTATCTAATATGAAAGAAGAACTTATTTTTGGATAAATACTCAAGTCCTTCCAGTAAATGCATGAAATTATAGAAATTAGAATCCAGTTACCACAGAGCAAAAGTAAGAAAAGTGTATAGTGCACAGGGAAAGAACACTGCCAAAGGCACAGCAGCATTAAGTGTTACTAGTCACCTGATCTAAAAATAAAGTTCTCTGATGAGTGTTTCTTTAATCTGAACTCTCATAGGCTGATAAACCTGTGCTGTTTTCAATATGAAGTTAGTATGGTTGGCTTGGAAATGTTCAAAGCAAGCTTACACATAATTTTTCATTCACACACAGTACTTTAAGTTAGTATAAAAGACATCTTCTCACTTCGTTCTTATACGTGTTCAATCTGAGTCACCCAGACAGCACTGTAGAGCTCCATAATTTAAAACAAGAACCTCAATAGTACTCTAAGACAAGTTTGGGAAACATTTTAAAATTATGGCCTGAAGTTGGTTGGAGCCTTTTTCTCTAATGTGAACAGCAGAATTCTACAAACTGGCTTAATCATATTTTTTTTCTAGGTGTCCTTTGCATTAAAGGCAATACAAGGTTTAATTCCTTGAAGGTAAGTAAATCTATATTAATTATAATGTCGATGAATAACATACTCTAAGTCTAAGAAATAATCTAAATTATTTGTGCAATTCATGAGAAGAATGATGTGGACATTCTTTGGTCTTACTATATAATTTTTAGCAGATGTTCTAAGTGACTTGCATTGCTCTGGTTAACCAAATTACATGAAAAATGTTAAATTGGGTCAGTGATCTGTCATCATATTTTAATAGCTCTTAGTGCATTTATGGAATATTTTCATAATCTTGTGTTAATTACTAACTGCCCTTTTCTTCGGAGAAAAACAACTTTAAAAATAAGCACCAGGAACCTCCAAGAGCTTTTGGTACTTGGAATCGGTTTGGTATTTGCTGCTATCTGCTCTTAAGATGCTAAACACATTTATTCACATACACTTAAACAAACCAAAACAACTAAGTGAGAGAGAATAACTGCCTTTTATGTTAAGCTTTGTTCATAATATAAAAATCTCTCAGATTGACCATATTACTTCTCCAAATTTTCACATCCTTTACCACGTGGAAAAGAATGTACTCAAGTGGCAAAAGAATGTACTCACTGTACATGTAGTGGATAACTGCAAATCTACCCTTGATTAAGAACTGGGGAGTGGGGGGAGGAGTCAGAGTCAGTCCTTGGTTCCCTGGGCTGATAAAATGGAGTTAGGATGAAACTTACTCCAGACTTGCACATTTGGAAACAGTGCTTTTACAGAGCTACTCCCAGCTCCACGGACACAGCTGCCCTTTCAGGAAGCAGAAGAGTCTTGACCAGTCTTTGTTTCCAGCAAGGGCACGTTCCTGCACGTCACACATTCTGTGAAGTCCTGTTTTTCCAGGCCATTGGTTAGGAAGCCAAAAGGACACACCACGCAGTGCCTCTCCTCTGGGCAAGCGCCCGATTCCATGTAATTCATAGAGATCTCAAATCACAGCTGACTGTATTCTGCAGAAACTGCCTCCTGGGCTTACAACCGGCCCTGCCCAGACAGGTAAATGCTTTATTCCATTTCCTACTGTCACCATCTTGAAATTCTTAATAATTTTAAATTTGAGTGTTCACCTTTCATTTTGCTTCCTTCCTGCAGCTGCAGATTACCAGTGAGGGATCTTTGATAATGCTGAAATATTTTGTTTGCTTATTTAGTTATCATAGATATTATTTCACAAAGGGAGAAACTTTAGTCTTGTTCAACATTTTATCTCTGTTCCTTACAGCAATAATTCAACATATATATATATATATATATATATATATATATATATATGAACTTCATTTAATTCAAAATCTTGGAAGCATGCTAGAAAGTGATACAAATATAAATGTAAAGAAGAACCATAACTCAGGAGCTTGACTTTTTTTTTTTTGATGGGTCAAGTAAGCCTGTGTGTTGAAGGGATTGCTTCCAAATTAGAAATTTGGAAAGTTTTTGGTTTAAAGCTGAGTTTATTAATAAACATCTGCCTCTCTTTACAAATCATCATATATACATGTTATGATCTAGATAGAAAATGGTCCCCAAAAGTCTTGAGGATTCAGAAGTGGGGCATTTAGAAAGCAGTTGTATTACGGGGCAATACTGGACCAATAAGTCTGTAGCTGAACGGGTTTTTAGGATGTAAGACTACGTGGAGATGTTCAGTCATAAACTACAAGGCCTCACTTTTATCCTCAGTTTTTCTTGCATCTGTATCTCTGCTTCCTGGCTCCCCTGGTAGAGCAGCTTTCCTCTACCACGACTTTCCTCTATATCGTTTTTGCCAAACATGGTGAACCCTCTGAAACTAAGCAAAAAACAAACCTGTCCTCCTTGAAGCTTTGGAGGGGATTGGGCAGGAAACAGTCAGTGTGATCTTACATTTTGTCATATGCTTCAGGGACCTTTGGAACTTGTGAGTGGGACAAGTTTAGAAAAATTAGGTGTGGTGGGCTAGAGAAGCTTAGAATGTAATAAGAAGAGCTGGATGGGTGGGTCTGACCTCAGTTTAGCTCACTAGTGTTGCAGTTTAGGTAAGCGATGTTCCCAACATCTTCACATGTTCCAGGGCAGTACTTTTGCAAGGTACCTGGGTTGAGATAACTTTAGCTAAATTCTTAAAAAATGAGAGCTGAAGTCTGGTGAAAAGTCGCAAGTGACTTGGGGTGTGACCTGCAAGGGTAGATCTTCATCCTCATCTGCCCTCATCGCTCTCTGTTGCCTGGTCCTAGGACAAAAGCAGTTCTCCCTCACAACAAACATATCCACCATACCGTTTCTGCATATGAGCTTACCAACTATGGACTGAAAATATAAAAACTGAACAAAAATAATATCTTTAAGTTGTCAGTGTTGGCCTCAGTGGTGTGAAAGTAGGAAAGACATACTCTGACATCAGAGAAGTAGGGCCGTTGCTGACCATGTGAGTCAGAAGCATTTGGAAATAGCTCACCAGAGGATATTGGAAACGTTGATAGACTCAATTATGAAAGTTCTACCATGCTGTATGCCCACCTTGTTGAAATATTCTGGTCAATGCTCAGAAAACTAGAATGCTCATAGAAATGCACAGAAAAAACAAAGCTGGGGTGGTTTCAGTTGGGAACAAGGACTCCACTGGGTGTTAGATTAGAGGCTGTGTATGTTATACTCTGGTAGAAAACTTGTGTACAATTTGTCTGTGTCCTGAAACTTTGCAGAAGACTGAGATCTGAGGCAGTGAAGTAACTAATCTTGCACAGGAAAGTTCAATGCAGCTCATTGTTTATATTGTGGTACAGATACTTCTGGCTGCTTTTAACCATAACTACCATATTAA
This sequence comes from Petromus typicus, assembly GCA_004026965.1. Classification (NCBI taxonomy): domain Eukaryota; kingdom Metazoa; phylum Chordata; class Mammalia; order Rodentia; family Petromuridae; genus Petromus; species Petromus typicus. The sequence continues at coordinate 39,829 of PVIR01010770.1, read as the reverse complement.
TCAGGATCAAAACACAATTGGATAATTTGAAATGTGTTTTTTTTGGTGACCAGAAAAAAAAAAAACCTGTAAATTTAGGAATGTAAGGCTGGGGTTGAGAAAAGTTTAATTGCTAAAACAATACTAAAAAGAAGCATTACATTAGAACAAAGGGAAAGATAGCTTTAAGGTTATGAGGAATCAATAAGACTCCATCCTTCTGGGTTCAGAAGTGCAGAAATTAAAGACTGCTTCAAGAAGACAGCTGCAGGGCACATGCTCAGAAGATCCATCATAGGAATTGATGCCCTGTAATCAGTTCACCTCGATTAGACTTTCAGGGACTCAGAGGTTGCTGTATCCATGATCCCATAGGGGCAATCTATTGCTCAAGCAGGTGGTACAGTTTAGCACCATCCATATGGTGCTAATTTTTGAGCATGCAGAGCACAAGAGTTGTGGAGTTATAGAGGCTTCCATCAGACTTTAGATGAAGGACTGGGAGGCCAAGCAGCACGCTACTGTGAGAGCTATGTGTGAAACTGGGAAAGCAAGGCTTGAAATGTGGTGGAGACCCCTGGAAGCTGGAAAGCCAGGAAACACGGAACATCTGAACAGAGCTTCAGACATTAAGCAGAGCCAACTTGAGAGGGGCAAAGGGGGTAGGGGGTAAACAGCAATGCCATAAGAGCAGTGCTGTCTAAACTATTTGTCCATCACATACTACCTCAACTTGCATCAAGGTGCTAGGCAAGGGACTATGGGATTTAATATTTGCCTCACTGTGTCTCAACCTTGATTTGGCCTGATTTCTTTCTCTCCTTTTATTCTTCCCTATTTGAATGGGAATGTTTATTCCATGCCATTCTATGGTGGAGGGTTTTAACTTTTATTTTTCTTTCTATATCGGCTGACAGGTAAGAGTTCACCTTGTGTTTCAGAGACCTTAGACTTGAAATTTTCAACAGCGCTATAACTGTTACCATTAACTCCTAGAGGTGGACTAAAAGCATTTGTATAAAAGATGATCAAGAATCGTTTGAAGGCCAAGGGCAGAATGCAATGATGTAGACTGAAGATGACCCTTGAAAGTCTCTTGTGTTCAGAGGTGTGTGTGCAGGTGACTGCATCATGGGGTGCTGTAGGTAAGTGTACGCTTAGGAGGTGGGGCTTGAATGGGAGAAGAGGGCCCCGGGGGACACAAAGCATATCTGTCCTTGCCTGTTCTTTCCTTCACTTCCTGCTTCCTGCCGAGGCATGAACACCTCTCTTTTGCAGAAGGCCACCAATTATACTGTTTCTTCATTTGAGCTTGCCAACCATGGACTGAAACTTCTGAAATTGTGATCCAAAATAGGCCTCTCCTACTTTAAGGTGTGTGTATTGTAAACTGGGACTAAGAGGGCCAGAAAGTTGAAAGGAATGGAGAGAGTAAAGGCAAGGGTCAGGAGATTTCAGATGTGAACAGGGCTCTATTGGAATACAGAGCAGATGCCACGTGTGTTATATCCTGACAAAGATCTTCCTTCATTTTGCCCATACCAAGACTTTGTATGAGGCTGAATTTAAAGGTGGCAGACTAATTGAGCTGGCAGAGGAAATTTCAAGGAATCCCAGGATTCAAGGTATGACATTGATACTGCTGCTCTGGCTAGAATTACAATGTAGATAGGGAAGAAAAAGTAGAGCCAGAAGATACGAAAGTTCTGCAGATGGGCGAGAAAGAATGTACTTGTGAGGTTGGTGGTGAGTGTGGTTGCTGAAAAGGTTATCCTCAATAATAAGAATGGAGTACTCGGCACCAGGACAATGGGAAAGAGGGCTCGAGGGCATCTCAACACCTGACTAGACTATACACATCACAGAGTTAACAGATAAATTTCTTTGAAATACTTTGAGGAGGAGAGCCTTCTAGCACCCAGCTCACTCAGCACAGGACTTCCAGCTGCAAAGCCAGAGGGACAGGTCTACTGAAGAACTTTGATTTGTATATCTCGCAACAACATATACCCAGAGCAGACAAGGAGCTGCAGGAGTTAATACTGGTCATGGTGAGTTTTAGCCTGGCTCTTTTTCTAATTTATTTCTATACTCCATTCCTCCCTGTGTGTATGGGAATGTTTATCCTGTGCTGTTGTATGTTGAAAAAAAAATCAACTTTTTTTTTTCTTTCTTAGCGATCACAGTTCAGAGTTTGACTTTAGTCTCACACTAGTCTTTGAACTTGGACCCTTGACCAATGCTTGGACAGTTAAGTCTTTGGCAAATCTGTGAGAGGGAAATAAGTCTCTTGGGAATCTCTAGATAAATATATTCTAGGTCTTAAATGTCCCTAAAATCTCACACTCTGAGATACATCTTTTGGAAAATGACTTGCTAGTTGGCATGCTATACTGAAATACTTTTAGGTGTTTTGTCCCAATGATAGAAAATATGACTAACACATACTGATATGTAATTAAAGGAAAAAATGTGATTTTTTACCCTTTTAAACTTCACAATGTTTCCTTATTGTCCTAAAATGTGCAGTAAATACTGTCTTTTGAACATGAGGAAAAAATACACAAAGAATCCTCCATTTGGTGCTGTTCAAAAACAGTTATAATTTTTTTAGCATTTCTTACATTTCTCCCCAGGAAATATACAAAGGAAGAAAAATAACATCTAAATTGAAACCTCAAAGATTATTATTATAAATGTTTGGGTCATCTAATCTGTGCTAAGGACTATAGTCCCAGATTACACAATATTCTTTTGAATGTTTCTCTTTTTCCTGGGCAGGTACTCTGTTCCCTAAAAAAATTATATATTCAGTAAAAAATGATCATATAATCAGATGAGTAGGTGTACAGAAATGTCAAATAAGAGTGATAATATTTCCCACCTACTTGCCTTCACAGGGTGCTAGGAGAAATGATATGAAAATGTCTTTGAAGTGTTTTGAGCTTTTTGGAAGAAAGATATGACATAAATACAGAGCTGTATTTTTGGAAATATGACTCCAGTGGCCCCTAGGATAAGTCCTATGACTTCATAGTTAGATGATATAATCATGTTTTATTCTCTTTACTAGAGTTTTTGAGCTCAGGGAGGAAATGTTTTGTGGATGAATGGACAGTGAGCAATGATTTCCTAGGTTTGAGGAATAAAGAATACTATACTAGGAATAGTATTAATTGGCTGGGGATGTTTTAAAAATTTACCACAGACTAGGCAGTTTTGATAGCAGGAATTTCATTTCTCAGAATCCCGGAACAAGGAAATCTCAGGTCCAGTGTTAGCAGGCTCAGTTTCTTCAGAGCCTTCTCCTTTAGTTTATCCAGGGCCATCTTCTTTCTCTGTGCTCATGTGTGCCCTCACTTTCTGTGTCCTAATTTCCTTTTCGTGTTAGAATGCATGTCATATTAGATTGGGGGGCCACTTGGAAAGAACTCATTTCAACTTCATTGTCTCTTTTTTTTTAATTATCTTTATTGGTACATTAAATATACACATCATGATTGCACTCCATAATGGGGATTTGTACCAGTATAAGACACAACTTAATTCTCATTTTTTCCCATAGCCCCACCCACCCTACCACCCCCCCCATATATATAAAATTTGTTTCCTTACTTTTTTGTTACAATCTCAACATTGTCCCCTTTC
>PVIR01010770.1:14034-36102 GCA_004026965.1 Petromus typicus | reverse complement strand
CTTCATTGTCTCTTTATAAATCCCACATCCAAGTTCTCAGATACTGAAAATCGGAACATCAACTTAGCAACGTGCGGAGATCAGGTGGCAAGAATGAGGCCTACCTGGCTTCGTCAGTGAACACGGAGGAGGAGGAGAAGGAGGATATGCAAATGAGCTGACACCCTGCAGGGAGAAGTTGAGACACGTGAAGTTGTTTACCCAGAGAAGCGCCGTGGGGAGTGGGAGACAGGTGGGTCCTCTGAACTTCAACTGCTCCTGCCGGTGTCTGAGTGAATGGAGCTGAGGTGCATCAGTCATTTGGGGTCTCTGTGGAAGGGAGACGTGAGCTTCCTCGCTCCACAGATTTTAACTTGATTCTGTGTCTCTTTATTTTTCATTTTTGTCACCTGCTGGTCAGGTTTGAGCTCTGCTGGTAGGCTGAGTCCTACAGTAAGGGATGCAGTGCAGTTCCTAACCCTCCCGCAGAAATCAGTGATTTTCATCTACCAGTATACAACCTTTTAACGCTTCCCAGGGCCCTCGCAACAGAATGCAAACCCGGTGCCAGAGGACTCTGCATCTCTGGTGACGCTCATCGCCGTTCTCCTCCCACTCACGTTCTCTCCCGAACGCTGTCCTCCTCTCTGGCTCTCAAGCACGTCGCGCCCTATTTCTCCTAAGTTCTTTACACTTGCCCTTGTCTGGTGGATTATTTTCTAAGTTTTTAAAGTCCTTATCCCTCCAGTCTTATTTTAAGATTGTCTTCTTTGACCTTATTACGTAAATTGGTCCTAGTGATATTTGTTACCTTATCGTGTTTATTGTCTGTGTGATTTACAAGGAAGAAAGAATCAGTTTCTGACTCTGCAAACACCTGTGGGGACTGGGACTCAACGTCATTTTCGACTGATAACACCTTCTATCGAAGCTCTGTGGTGCTCTTGTTAGTCATAAAAATCTCAGAACTTTTACATTAGCAAGTCGCTGAGAGACCTACAAAATAATAGACAGCTACCTCTCTGAATAATGACTACTGGGTAGGCATTTAGCTCAGTGCTTCTGGCACCTGCCTTGCCTGTGTTCAATCCTCGATAACCACATACAACAACGCTGTGCGTGGTGGCTCACGCCTGTAATCCCAGCGCTCGGGAGGCAGAGGCAGCAGGATTGCCATGAGTTCCAGGCTGAGCTCAGGACCAGCCTGAACTACAAAGCGAGACGCTACCTCAAAAAACCAAAACAACAACAACAACAATAAAAAACAAAACAACAACAAAAAAGAAGCCTACTATTTATTTATTTAAACCAGTATAACTTTAACCTTTCCTTTCCAAGGATAAAATTGAGTGAGTTATCCAATCATAGAGTGACCCATACATTATGACCTAAATCAATACAAACTGTTGCTGTCTTAAACTTTCCTAAATGTTACCTAACAAGATTGCAAAGCCCAAAATAATTTTTTCTTATGCGGTCTTACTGAGATGTACCTCACAAATCTACGATGTATAGGCTCTCTCCACACTGTAGCCATAAATTGTTTCTGCAGGTGTTTCAGGCATGTCTTATTTTAGCAAATTATTTATTTACAATATTTCACTTGCTTTATCTTCTCCACCAAAGTGTGAAGCACCACTGAGGAAGACTTAGACGTCTTCATTTTTGGTTTCTCACAGCTTTTGGGACTCTCACGTGCCTGGTACGCAGCAGTGACTCAGTATTTGAGGGATGAATTAGTGAGTTGATGTCATGATATTTATGATTCTATTTTACATACAACTTTGAGAATGTGAGCTTCTTAGCAATATTATGGAAATTTAGGCACTGACATATTGCAAATGGACACGTGGACATTTATTTATGCTGCTGGTGGCAAATTCATTGTGTTAGTACCTGAGATGTAAAGAACAAAAACAACAAGAAATCAACTGTTTGCTTAGGCTAGTCATTTAAACCTAACATCAAACATTTAGCATATATTCTCTTTAAAGCTATTTTTATGTGGCATATGTAAGCCAAATGTGAGTACTAGACATTACATTTTAACTTATTATTTGAGAACATTTGGTAAGTTATTTGTAACGCATTTCTTGAGTTTTAAAATTATTTGTGTTCAAAAAGCCAAAGTAAAACTACACTAGCTTTTGAAATTATGCCATGGTAGCATGAAATGTTAAATGAACTACTTCATTTCCAATATATTTTTAAGACAAATTTTTATTTAAAAATGTGCAAAATGAGGTAGATTTGACTTACATGGGCCATTCATGGAGTAACTTTGAATCCTAAATTTTAAATTCTAAATATACTGCTTTGATGTTCTGGAATAATTCCACAGAAAATAAAAGTTATAAGTTTTGTAAGAGGAGTTTAATTTGTCTATAATTTCATAAATATCAAATTAAACAATAAGAAAATGTTATTATTTATTTATGCAAACTAGTTTAAACATCAATTTAAATAGAATTTAATTAATTATGTAATCAACCTACTAATAATGTAATAAAATGTGTATTCAAATATGTTTGGTCCTTCATAATCCTGTGGTTTAATTAATACCAAACACACAGAAATGACAACATCCCATGAATCTGTGATGACTGGAGGTAGCAGCATTTAATTCTACACAGAAATTACTTCTATGATAGTAAGTAGATTATGGTCATTGTGGTAAGTAGATTATGGTCATTTTTTGTAAGAAAGAACATAGACTTCTTTCTACAAAATTTTTTCTACAAATTATTTTTTAATTTATGAGATCAAATTTTAGTGATAAATAATTAAATCTCTGAAAGAATACTTGTACTCCTTTTTTTACACATGCCGTCTATTTCATTAAAGGAAAGCTGAATGCTATCTTTCCATGATTTATGCTCTGGGGAACTTTTCACCTTTTAGTATGAGTTATAGAATTTGATGCCATGTCTTTACATGGTTTAAGTTGTGCATTACATACTTCAATCTCCTCAGACTGTAAGGTTAAAATACATTATTCTTATCAGATGGGAAACTTCCTTTAGCATTTTAAAGAGCAAATACATTATTTAGTTTGATGGGCATTTGCAAATTATCCCCAGGTGATGAACTAATAGGCATCAAAGTTCTAGGAAATTTTAGTTTCTGGAGTTTAATATCAAATTAATGTTAATATTACAATGTGAACAAAAAGTGTGATTTTTTTATTATTTTAATTCAAAAATAGTTTTTAATTGCTAGCTTCCTAAGTGTGACAAGGAGGCAAATGTACAAAACAAACAGTAGAGGTTTTCTCTCTGTTACTACAAAACAGCCCATTTGAAGGATTCACCAAATCCCATTGTGTAGCTTCTTACTCTACTTTGTTTACATGTTGGTTTAGAACCCTGCATTATCTTAATAGTTCTCATTCAACTTCTAAGTTGGAGGAGTTGGATAGTGGCATTCTTTTCTTTTCTTTTTCATTGGAATCTGTATTAGTACAATACATATAGGCATCATGATTGCACTCCATAATGGGGATTTGTACCAGTATAAGACACAACTTCATTCTCATTTTTTTCCCATAGCCCTACCCACCCTACCACCCCCCCAATACATAAAATTTGTTTCCTTTCTTTTTTGTTATAATCTCATTATTTTTCCCCCTTCACCCTATTTTACTTTGAGTATTTTCTATTTCACAATATATAACATACAATTCTAGGACTCATTTACATGTTTACTTTCTCATACCAGAGAAAAGATGCGATATGTACCTATCTGTGACCTATTTATTTCACTTATGAGGATATCCTCAAGGTATGTCCATTTAAGTAGAAATGATTCAAACTTATCATTTTTATGGCAGAGTAATACTTCATTCTGTAGAAGAACCACAGCTTTTTTATCTCGTCTCCAGTTGAAGGACACTTGGGTTGTTTCCAAGATGTAGCAATCACAAACTGAGCTGCTATAAACATGGGTGCACATATGTCACTGTGATATGAGTCTTTTAATTCTTTTGTGTAAATAACTAGCAGGGCAATGGCAAAGTCAAATGAGACCTCCAATCCTAGGTTTTTGAGGAGCTCCAAACTGATATGCACAGGAGCTGTATGAGCCTAAAGTCCTACCAACAGTGGAGAAGAGTTCCTTCTTCTCCTCAGCCTTGCCAACATTTGCCGTTGGCTGAATCTAAAATGGCAGCCATTCTATGTGGAGTGAGATGAAATCTCAGTGTTGTTTTCATCTGCATCTCTCGAATGACTAATGATGTTGAGCATTTCTTCATATGCTTCTTAGCTGCTCTTACTTCTTCCTCTGAAAAATATCTGTTCATTTCAGATGCCCATTTTTGAATTGGGTCTTTAAATTTTGGTGGGCTGATTTTTTTTTTTTTGAGCTCTTTATATATTCTAGATAATAACCCTTTGTCTGAGAAACAGCTTGTAAAGATTTTTTCCCACATTGTTGGTTGCCTTTTTGCTCTGTTGGTGGTTTCCTTTGCTATGCAGAAGCTTCTTAAAAGAATGAGGTCCCATTTGTTGATTTCCTCAGCCAATTCCTGTGCTATAGAGGTTTTCTTCAAGAAGTCTTTCCCTAAGCCATTGTCTTCAAGAGTTTTACCTAAGCTGTTTTGCAGAAGGTTTAGAGTGTCTGTTTTAATATTTAGGTCTCTTATCCACTTTGATTTTAGCTTGGTGCACATTATTTTCACCCAAGAGAACAAACTTGGGGCAGCCTCATTAGGAAACACAGTAGAGTTTGAGGCAAGACTTAACCTTGAATGATAAATCTCTCAGTTATCTTACTTTGAAATAAGCACAAAGAGCTCCTTCAATTGGGAGACAAGGAATGTCAGAGTGAGAGCCTCAGAGCCTTCTCTTCAGCGAGTCTTCCAGGAAGTAGCTCACTGTTTGTCTTCATGAGAAAAGAGAGTGGCCATGATAAAAAGCTTATTCTCTCTTAAGGATGAAGAGGCCGATGTCAGTCGACCCTGGGCAGAGGTGCTTTCTCCTATTGGAACTCAAACAGAGCCCGCATACTCTTTTCCTGTGTTCCATAGCGATGGTGAGAATTAAAGGAAGGAAAATTTGTATGGTGGTCATTTATTTAATTCATTTTTAAAAGCATTTCTTTCAGAAATGCTTTGGAAGACTGACTTGTGGAACGTTGGAACAGAATGAGATTATGTTCTCATTTGGTCCTTCTCTACTGAAGATATTTTCTGTGTAAAAGGCCTCCTTCTCTTGTATACATGCCCAATATTCTGATATGCACAAAATAATAAGTGTTTTTAAAGCATAGCCCATTCACCCCAGGAATTTATAGGCCAATCATTTTAATGTTCACATTTGTTTTTGTTTTTGTTGTTGTTTGTTTGTTTGTTTTGTTTTGTTTTAGAAAGGACTAGATTCTTGCAAAAATCATAATTTCAGCTTAAACATTCCATGGTTCATGGATGTCTTTTCCAGTATTGTAACATCTATTTTACTGTGTTAAGCCTGGTGAATTTACCTATTCTTGTTTTTTATTTTCTTCCATTTCAAGAGGAGCTTGAATTCATTACCTGAGCTTCATTTGCTGAAATAAAATTAAAATCTTGTGCCATAGTTGAACATATTACAACAGATTTCACACACCTTCCAGAATTTATACAGCTTTAAAAGGAAACATGCATTTGTTGCTGTCATTGCTTCATTTCATGGAGAAAAACTAATCTGTAGAACATTTAATGGAGTTGTATAAAGTCAAGGTTTCTGCACAAGTATTCAAAGTTCATGCTGCAGTAGCGATGTTCCATGCTATTAGAACAAGTATTACAATATTTTAAACTTAAGCATTGAGGGGATAATTTTCTAAAAAGTCAACAGTGTTCCCTAAACTTTCAGAAGGAAATGAATTATTTTAAGAATTTCAAACAATAAAAAGAATGATAGGTTTCTTCCTTAGGTATCAGGATACTGAATATTTATCTAGGATAAACTCATTTACGTTTGAGTACAAAATGTTAGGTCTTATCATTCAGTCTGACATTTTATTTTCTTCCTCAAGTAATCATACTATCAAGCTTTGTATGGACCACTTTATCAACATTGCATTAGAAATTGATCATCTGATTATGTTTTGGTATTGGCAAAACTTTTCTCTTCATCTCCTATTTATGCCCATTCACCTATTTCCCCCCAAATTTTCTAAAACGATGAGGTTCTATGGTCTCTATGAAATTTTACAGAATATTCTGGATTATGAAAAATTGTTCATGATTCTCTTACCACTAAAATATGCATCTTTATGGTTATTACACTGGTACTTTTTGAGGATGACTCATCATCAGAAGTACGTGGAAAAATAGAATAAGTCCCCAACTTGCAAACAATTTCCATTCTGGGAGATTGTTCCTAACTTTGACAAAGTGAGTCTTACTGTATTATATTGTAAATACAATACTGTACTGTGCCTTCCCATTTGTTACCCTTGCCTTTCTTCCTGAGTGTGCATTGTACTACTGTGCACTGTCACACTGCACAAGGAGTGCACACAGCATGACTGTGATGACGTCCAGCAGACTTGTGAGCTACTTTGTCAGCTACAAATGTTTATAACATGATTTTTCATATCTGTGAATATGTTTACGTTGAAGAATTACTGTAGAAGACATCAAGAGGAGAAAGGAGGGGCAGAAAGACAGGGACAGAGGAGGCAGAAGAAATAAAAAGAATTCAAGAAAGAACAAGAGAAGAAGAAAGCAAAGGAGGAGAAGGAGACAAAAACTCAAGTCCATAGTTAAATTCAGTAAATATAAAAAGAAAGTCAAGGGACTTTCTTTTTCAAGTATCTTAACTTACTTAAGTTGTAGTGCACCATTGAAAACCACTGCAGTAAGTGAACTTATTAACTGCAAAATACTTTACAAATACCTATTACAACTAATTTTCTTAATGTTTTTAATATTTTTATTTCTATTCAAAAACAAATCAGTGCTCACTATAACTTTTATTACTGGGCATTCCTCCTAGTATTGTGATTGACAATTTATAAAAGTTCTAGTGCAATTTTGTTTATTTGCTACCTAGTTTGGCTTCTCCTATTTCTTACCCATTATTTTTCTCTTATCATATTGTTTGCCTTCTTTTCTCTCTTGCTATATAGCTCTTCTAAGAAATATTACTTACTTTTTATGTTTAATAAATAAGTCTTAGTTTGGTGCCTTACATATTTCATGCTCTCTGCAATATTTATATAACCTAAAGTTCAGTGTATAATGTTTGACAGTGTGATGATGTGCTAAATAAATATTCACTTAATTAAATATTGACAAAATCTTTTGATTATTGTCTGTACAGTGTTGAATTTTTCTCAAACTCAAAAGAGATAAGATTATGCGATGTCTAGGTACACAAAAGACTTTTCCACTGTAAGGTATCAAAAAATTCTACTAAACTAGAAAGACCATAAAATGTGGAGTGGTATGAGCTAGGAAAGTAGAAGTCCAGAATAAGGGTTAGAATCCTGGGGTTACATCATACATATTCAGGCTATTAATTGTTCTGAATCACAACTTTCTCATCTTTTAAAAGTAGTGCAATAACAACAGATAAGATCATCAGATTTATATGAAATGTCATGTTAATTCAACAAATTATAAAGAACCACAAAATATTTATTATTATCATTATCTATATTTTCCTTTAATCCAGGTGAATATGATCAAACAGTATAAGAGTCCAGTGGACATTTCATACACTAAATGGTAGAGCAGTACAAAGCTGGAGCAAATCACTAGAAAGAATGCCTCTTACTGGTTGTTCTGAAGAAATTTAGTGACACCACAAAGCTCATAGCCGTTAACTAGTGTAGCTTGGAAATCCTATAACGATTCTTACTGATTTTTGGATTACAAGTAACAAATCGGATTTGGTAGATTTTACAAAAGCATGTTCAAGGAGAAAGGAAAAAAATATGCATTTACATGTTAAATCTTTTTAATTTAAAGATACAGAAATAAAAACTCAAAGCTAATGCAGTGCAAAAGTCAGTAGCGTCTCCCTTTGCAAAGAGCCTGCCTGAAGGAAAAGAATATCCTTGGAATTTGAAAGCTCCTTGCATCTTAAGTAGTCCTACATCATGTTAGTAGTCTAAAAGATGTTTGCCCAGGGATATTTTGGCGTTCCTTCTGTGAGTTCCATAGGCTTTTGATGTACGTTTGAAAAGTCAACACTCTGTTTGGTATTGATGTTTGTGGTTGACAGTAGGTGAAAGATGAAGCAAAGCCATTGAAGTGATCTTCCTTCCCTGAGAGTTTCACAATCTTCCACTTGGAGGAACGCTCATGGCACACAGAATGTACTGTCACCTTGGTGTTTCTGGGTGAATTTTCAGATTGCTGAGACACTGTTGGTTGTCCTTCCTCCCAACCCACTTGCACAGGTTGCCTTTCCCTCCTGGGAGAGACAGCAATGAGTGAGCACTCTTCTGAGAAACACAGAGGCAGGGGTAATGAAGGACCATTTGGACCAGGCCTAGAAATGTTCTAGAGAAGTTAAGGATCAACCTCTAGCATTAGTTGATTTGGAGATGCCTTGGCAATATACTGGAAAATAAAATCAAGACTGGAAAATAAAACCAAGTCCAGTCTGTTCCCAGACTGTCACTGTATATGATGGAATTTCCTTTTTGTTTATATGTTTTATTACCTTCTTGCTCATAGCTTCTGCCTCATTTAATATGTAAAGCAAAACCTTATTCATGCATAGTATGTACAGTATATTTTATTAGTTTTGTGGATTATAAGTTGGAAAGTAGAAATTGATGCCAGAAGAATAATAGTATTGTTAATGCCATTGATTCACTAACATTAGACTTATTTGGGGGAATGTAGCAGAAAGCATAAATGTACCTGCTTAAATGTCAGAGTTGTTGAAAAGAGGAGAGGAAGGAGGCTGCTGCTAGTTCCAAGGATCATCACTATAGTTATTTCTGAAAGCATCTGCTGCAGGGAGAGGGGCATAGCTTTGCCTGTGGGAAGTAGTGTCTAGACATTTTGAAACAGCAAAACAGATAAAGGATGTATACAAAAGAGCTCACACCAGCAAGGACTGCTGAAAAGTTTCAATTAGATTTTTCTCTAGGATCCTTTCTAAATACCCATGAGAACACTATTATGCAGTGTAATTTACAAAACAAAAACATGCCTGCTGTTCTGCTTCAAGATGACCTGAGCATCACTGTGGGATAACAAAAAATTCATGAGTCCAAACTGTGCTTTAATTACCCTGTGACCTAGGGCAGGGGACCCTGACCACGGGGCTATGGACAGAACAGTTCTATAGCCTTTAAGAAGCTTCAGCACACAGCAGGAAGTGAGCAGCAGGCAGAGCAATAAAGCTTCATCTAAGTTAACAGCCATTCCCCAGGGCTCATATTGCAACCAGAGCTCCACTTCCTGTCAGATAAGTGGCAGCATTGCATCCTCATAGGAGCACAAACCCTCTTGTGAACTCTGCATCCGAAGGATTTGGGTCGGACACTCGTTTTGAGAATGGGATGCCTGAAGGTCTGAGATAGAGCTGAGGCAGTGATGCTAGCATGGAGAGCTGCTGTTAGTCGTATTAATATTAGCAGAGACCTTGGACTGCACAGGGATCGCAGAAAATCACTTGTGTGCAGACTCAGAGCAAAACTCGATTAGTGAGAGACAAACTACAATTAAAGTGCATCTGACATTAGAGTTTCAGTGAGAAACCGCCATTTATTTTAGCCCATGCATGTAGCCCCATTATTTTACTGACTCCTTTCATCCATACTTCATTCCTACACTTGTACGTATCAGCCAGTTTTGAAAAAACCCACAAGCTTACTTTCAATAAAGGAAGAAAAAACACCATTACTGGAAAAAGGAAGTAAACAAAACTCTCTTTAAAAAGGGAGAAAGATCCAATAATTCCACAACAGAAGATTTTAAGGTCACCCAAAAAGAAAGCTTCATCTAAAAGGTGACACAAAGAGTCCTAATGAAATTACAAGTTCATTGCAGTGGATGACTCAAATTCTCCAAGTTCATATTATGTAATATTCAGCATTTTTTAACACATTCAGCATACCTTCACAACTATTTTTCCAGGAGGTTACCATGTACTCTGCACCAAAAGATCAGCCTTTGGAGTTTTTCAAAAGAATGAAATACATGTGAAAAGTAGAAACAATTATTTGGAGGTCACTATTTCATCAAATGTATTGGCAGGGGAGCATCAGCTTAGAGGTCAATCACATGGCTAAAGCTGAGAAGTCCTTTTCTATTTGTCAAGAGTTGCTCCTTCTGTGATGGGCACTTGTCATAAACTTTTAAGATAAGTTGAATTCAAAAGGTAGACCAGTTCGTTTTCCAAACAGCACCTAAATTAGAAGACAAGATACAATAACTGAAGATATTGAAGCATAATTATTAGAGATAATCTTCTTTGACTTTGATATGGAACCCAGGTTGATGAATCTACCAGTGTTGGCAATAAAGCAACAATACTTTGAAAATATGAGCATGTGTTTGTGATGCATAATGCGTGTACTTATTGTCAGACATTAGTATGTATATACATATCACATTGTGATCTTACTGACTTCCTCTACTCTTTCTATCTACCATCTTTCTTTCTTTCTTTCTTTCTTTCTTTCTTTCTTTCTTTTTTTTTTTTTTTTTTAGGTTTTTTGAGACAGGGTCTCGCTTTGTGGTTCAGGCTGGCCCTGAGCTCAGCCTCAAACTCACATCACAGCAATCCTCCTGCCTCTGCCTCCCGAGTGCTGGGATTACAGGCATGAGCCACCACAACCGGCACTGTGGTATGTGGTACTGGTTGCTTCTGGGCGTGAGTCTCCATGCCCAGTATGGTATGTGGATACCGGGGATCGAACCCGGGTCCTTGCACTTGCAAGACAGGGGCCGGAACCACTGAGCTAACTCCCTGGCCCTCCATCTACCATCTTTCACATCCTTAGATGCTTTTCCATGTCTACACAATCTACCTCCCTGTTTCTTATTGTCTATTTCTATTTTATTTTAGATCATTTATATTTTGGATTTCTCATGTACGAGAAACCATAATACTTAAGCTTCTGTTTCTGATTTATTATAATTAGAATTATGGACTTCAAGTGCATCCATTTTCTTATGAATGGCTAAAATTTATCCTTTTTATTTCTCTACAATATAGTTTCAGGAAGATGTACATGGAGATGTGTTATACGCACTTTCTTTCTGAACAAAAGTCAAAGTTAAAGAACTATGGAAGAATTTCAGTGATTGCATATTACGGGAGCTGAATTGGCCATTTTGAATTAGTATATTCAGGTCCTGTTGGCTTTCCAGTTTCACCATTTGGGGCAAAAATTTCGGTTCTCAGTGCAAATTTACATGCCATGTTATCCATAGAAAAATGCTCCCTGAGTAAAAATTGTCACCTGAACCTTATGACATTGTACAGGATGCAATTAAAATTATCAACCACATTCAAATACATACTGTTAATTCATATCTGTCGACATGTCTCTGTGGGAAGAGAAGCACGGGGCACCTGTGTCTTCTTTTCTACTTAGAAGTGATGCAGTTTACTAAAGGTAGATCACTGGCCAGAGCTGGGAGATATAGGAGCCACCAGTCCATGCTGGAAACATTTATCAGTGACTACAATTAGTTTGCAAAATTTTCTTACCTGTCTGATGTATTCAACTTGCTCAGTGAACTCAATCTGTCACTTCAGGGGCAAACAGTTGCACTTAAATTGACAGATAAAGTGGTTGCATTTCGGGTCAAACTGAAGTTAGGGATATGTTGAGTGAATGCTGAGATTTTTGACGTGTTTCAGTGCAAGAAAGTGCAAGATTCTTCTTTCTTGTCACTACTACATGATTGTACTACCTCAGCTTTCAAAAGTTTGAGCATCACTTCCTAACCAGCCACATCTGGAAGGAACGGATCTGTGAAGCAATTGTAAATAAGCAACTTTATCCATGCTACAAGATTAACTGCTTGAGATAAAAAGTGATGGTATCCTTAACACTATTTTTGAGACAATTTCAAATATATATATTCTGAATTAAAGTCAAGGTAAAACATTCTGAGACTGCCACAAAAGTACTGAAAAAGAAGCAGAGTTTTCCACAGTGAGAACAACCAAAACCAGATTATATGGTAAACTTGACATAAGCAGTACAGTTCAGGTATCACTGCTTCTTCCATCAACCCCAAATGGTGCCATCTTGTTGAAAGAAACAAGCTTAGTCTCATAGTGATTTTAATATTATGATGAGCAGCACAATTATTTCATTATATATTGCAAAATGATGATAATAAAATACACAGTAAATCTAATATGAGTGCTACATGCCAAAGCTATTTCTCCACTCTAGACCTGGAAAAATTGCTTTCCAAGAAAATAGACCCTGCCACCAAAAATGTTGGGGACTGCTATCTAGGGAATTCATATACCATGCAAGTTTCAATTTCATCATTTTAGAAAGAAAAGGTGGAATTTAGCACCAAATTAACACAGTTCTTATATAATAAATCTTTCATATTTTAATTGGAAACAATTTAAAATCACATAGGAAACACAGGTCTTCTCTGGGAGAGTTAAGGCCTAAGGTGACAAATGCACTGAACTAGACAAGTGACTAGAGCTTATGATTTCCATCGGGCTTGTCCTATATATCTTAGTCTATCTAATCTTAGCAGTATTTTCTTTATCATACAAATATAATTGCAAACAGCAATATTTCACGTGACATAATTGTTTCAACAGTTCTTGGTTTTTGGTCCTGTTGACTTATAGACTTGCTCAGCTTCTAGGTGTTTCATAAATCAAAATTAACTATGTACTCATCACTCAAATTCTTGTCATAAAAAAGAAGATACAATATAAATAGATTAAGAAAGACTAATACACAGTTATGCTATTTATTTTTGAACAGCAACTCTTGTTTTTATTAAAGATAATGTATCAAATTATTGGACAAGTTGATGATAAATGCTCCTTTAGATTTTTTAGATATTACATAGTGTAAAAAGTGTATGACCATCAATGGAGATGTCAAGATACTAAAAATGACACATCATTTAACACATTTTTTGTGTTGAAATAAAATGCTACCTAGAGACTCTTGAATATTTTGAAGCTCTATCAAAAATTGGTAGATAATTTGGATTATAAAATGACTAGAATTTAAAAATTAAATTCATGGATTTTAAGATTGAACTGAACTTATAGTTAAATTTCTCACTCTTGTAACTAAGTCTTAAAATTTACATGTGAATGCATATATATATAAAACAATAGATAATTTACATTTGATGACAGAAAAGAGTTCTTTTTTGACTTAAGAATGTAGTTTAGAGGGAGGAGATGACAAAAGAAAGATGTAAACATATTTCAGAAGGTTCTTTTTTTATTCTGCTGATGAAATATTCTAAAAGAGTTGCATCAACATATTGATTCTGTTATTTAGGGTATGCACTCAGTTTCTCTAAACTGTGATTTTACTTTTTAAAATATTTTCCAGCACATTGCTTTGTAACCTCAAGAATGCATTTTATTTTTAAATTAAAATAGCGATTGTTTTTCTTTCATTGTGATGGTTCAGAAAGTAGAAATTACTTGATGGTTATAGTGACCAAGAGAGAAAAACTATATATGGTGAAAATTTCCTTCCTTAAGTTACCTCCCTAGCTATATATTCTGATACATAGTAGCAAAATCAATTTCTTGATATAGAGGAGAAACCATTTCCAATTGATGGTTATTTGAGTGACTAGATAGGATTTCCTAAAACAAAATCAGTAGATAGAATGATGGTTTGGTTAATAGGTTTATTTATAGTTTTTAAGAGAAAACTTGTGTGGTCCGTTGTCCAACTGGCCCTATGAAATCTTGAGTACTTACAAGCCTAACAAAATTTTTACTGAGAGTTGTGAGTATAGAAAGAATCCTCAAGTTTTTTTCTTTTTCTGTTCATTATCATTATTATTTTTTTGCAAATACCAGTTTATATCTTTGGATCTCTGATAGGAAGATCTCTCCACAGGTTGGATGATATTATCCGATGGCATCTAGTGTACATTATACTCAGTGTATCAAGACTAGAGCAAGCTACATGGAGGAAAAGAACAGATTGTGATGTAAATGACCAACTAGCCTGTATTTTTTTTCTATCTGAAAGCACTGGAACACTTAAATACAAACTTTAGGTATAAACTGTAATAGATGAAGTGCTTTTACCTAGAAACAGTTCTTTAAGTAGTTGATTCATTTAAAACAAAAAGTCATAGAATCTCTTTACCCAATTATTCTATTTTGCCTTTTAATGTGCGGTTCCAACACACACAGATCCTCTGGTGTTCTGTCAACTCTGGGCCCTGCAGATTTAACCCACAGAGATAATGTATCTCTTACTCTCGAAGTCAACATTTCTCTAAAGCACATATTAAACTTACATCTTCCATTCTAGGGCATTTCTTTCCAGTGAAGGGCCCCTAATTGGTATTAAACTACAATAATAGTATGACACTTAATTTTTTTTCTTTTCAAATCTTTCACCTCATAGACAAATATAGTATGCTAATTTCTCTTCTTGTATTCTCAGTTAAAAATGAGCATTAGATGATCCTTGACAATCAACATTTAATCAAACAAACAAATGAATCAACAGAAAAATCATGCATAAGATAAATGCAACCTCAACTGTCATGCAAAAAGGCCAAAGCAGAATTCATTTTATGCAGATCTTGAGCAACACAACTCAATCTCTGAAGGATAATTTTAATGGCAGCCTTAACTAAAATGCATATTTTAACAAGGGATATTTCCAGTATGTAATAAATGTTTAAATTGAATTAATTAGTGTGGATAGTTGAGGCTTTCTTACTGTTTAGAATTATTTTCCTTGCTAAAGTAGTAAATCTAGATGAGCTGAGCACTCAAATGATTCTAATAACAACACTTGGCAGTTGTACAGTGCATTATATTTTCTAAGTACTTTATAATTACAGTATTAATTAGTTAAGTGACACAGAGATCTTGTGAAGAGGTCTGCATCATTATCCCCTTTTACAAATGAGGAAACTTTAAATGCAGAGGACACAGCAATTCACATAGCAGCTAAGGAAACTTAAGATAAAGATTTCTTTCCCATAACTCGTGTAGGTCTGATGTTGCATTTTATCAAAAACAATGTATTTTATTTTCGTACAACTTTGTTCCAGGTAGTTAGTTTATAACTCCAAACTCCAGTTCACAAAGGGGAGATTTAAAATTTTATGTATGTTTCTCTCTCTCTCTCCATATATATATATATATATATATATATACATATATATATATATAATTTATTCCATATGTAACCTATACATGTACTTATCTCATACACTATATATTCATCATAATCTTTACAGACTGCTAGTAAACTTAGAAAAGGACAGAAAATAAAGAAAGTGTCCTTTAGTTTTGTTGAAATCCATCTCTAATAATAAAACTTCATTGTAACTCTGAGTCTGAGACACTGGGCATGCAACTGTGAGTGAACTGAGCTGCTGTTGGAAGTCCCTTGGACCTCCCCCTCAAGAAGAAACCTTGTCTCGCTGTGAAGCATCTCTGATGCTTCCTGCCTGGGCGAGAGGAAACCATCAACTCCAAATGCCAACGAAGTTGGAAAATCCAGTCAAGTGTGGTTTATAAACCCAATACAAATTCAGAAGAGTTTCTGAAATATAATGGAATACTTTTAGATTATTTTAAGCAAGAAATTTCAGCAAACATTAATCACTTATTCATGTCTGGGTTTCTGTGGGGGACATGAATATTAGTAAGATAAGACTTCTGTGCTCAAGTGATTTGTAATCTAGTAGAACTATATAACCATGCAAACAAATTAGAATGGTATCCAACAAATATTTATCAGACACAACAGTATCTGTGAAGCATAGTTTTAGGAAGGAACACAGTGAATTAGATAAAAATCACCACCTCATTGTTGTGTACTTTCTAGTGGTTGATTTTCAAATGTTGTCAGTGCTGTGCTATCCTAGGGCTTGCACCCGTCCCCATGAGATGTGAGGAGAAGGGTAGCCAGTACTAGTTTATCTGATGGATATCATGGTCATGAAGGATTCACTGATGAAGCTGCTTTTGCACTTCATGCTGTAAATGAGAGCATTTCATCAAGAGAGAAGAATTTTAGGAGAGCCGCGGATTGGAGGATGAGGACACAGGGGGATTGAAGTGAGAAAGGACTTGATCAGAACAAAACATGGTCAGCCCAGAAACACTGGTGGGTGAATATGCCAAAGGAAGCACCGCAAGTAGTGAGACGAGGCTGGGGTGTACAGCAGATGGTAGTTGGTTTCACAATACAGCATAAAATCTGTAGGCACAGAGTCTACACAAGGAAGAAGACTTCAAAGGTAGCTGCCTAGGGATTGGCACAGACGATGTCTTAGGTAGGTCACCATCCATGGTAATATGTAGGTGCTTCATAGCAGATGCATGGGTGGGATAAGTAGAATGAAAATGAAGGGACAGGAGAGATTAGACTTGCTTACAATCTTCAGTTGCCTTTCAAATGAATCTTTAAATGACAAGAATAAACAAAGTAAAAGAAAGTCAAACCAGACCAGCAGTGACAAGAAATTCTCATATATTTCCCTTTATTTGATTCTGTCTGTACTAGTTCATTTTCCTCCTCCAATTATTTGTATCAAGCAGTCAACTGAGCATTACTTAGCAAAGCCAAGCCAGCTAAAATCCTTGAAATCAACAGGCTAATAGAAAACACTGGAATCCACAAGCTGTGATACACTGAAAGGCTTAAATTTGGATAAACATTAATTCTCCTTTATGAAAAAGAAATCATGTTCTAGGCTGTTTCATGTCTCATATAATAGAAAAATAACTGAGTTAGAGGAAAGTTTAATGGTTTCCTACCTCTTTACACTACAGAAATTATACAGTACAAGGATAAAGAACCATTTTTATACTCACACTGAACAACTTTAAATATGTATATTGATAAACTGACTATTAGAAATGCAACCTATTCTCTTTTTTGTCATTATGGCTCTTTTATTGTTCCAGTATCTACTCTTATGGTTTAGATATGACCTTTTAATTTTATTATTATTTCTAGTAGACAGTCTAAGTCATTGGTACACACATAGCAAGACTCAAGTATCAATTATTTTCTCAATTATACACAAATTTCAAAATTTTTCCTTGAAAAATGAAAATTACTGGTATGAAGACAAGAATGGATGGTTAGGAAGCAAGTTCACTGCACTGCTCCCCAACGCTCTGCAGCCAGTGTGACAGACACTAGCACACAGCAGGTGTGGCCGTTAGAGGGCACGCAGCCAGGTTCCACAGACACCTTCGTGGAACACTTTGTGAACCTGTCCAAAGTTCAGAAAAGCTGTCCCAGACAGATGGGGTCCTATCTGCTCCTTCTCCCTCACAGCCAAGCTGAGGGACCCTGGACAGCCCTCTGCCCTGAGTTTTACACCCCAGGGAGACATGACATGTTGAGCAAAAGTACTGAAGAACAATATCCTGTTTAGGGGCTGGGTTGGAGGGGACTGGAACAGAGGATGGGCTGTTCCGGCCTGTTCTTCCCCTCACTTGTGTCTCAAGCACATCTTATAGTCATTCATCAACAGGAGTGAGAAAGAGTGAGCTTCTTTGATTCACCTGGAGAATCGTCTTGCACTTGGAGATTGTTAGCCTCGTGAGGTTTTCTCCACTCACTCTTATTTCCTTTAAGCATTGTGGTGTAATTATTATAAAGGAGGGAAATAACTTCTGTTGAAATAGATTTGGAATAGAGCTCAACTGAGCATTTTCTGCATAACTCTCTTCATCTTGGAGGAAGATCCATTCTAATGTTGCTCTTTCTCTTCGTATGCAGAGTGTATTTCATTCTGAAAAAATCCGGTTTTGAAACTAGTTTCTGAATACAGGGAGTGGAAGGTTGCAGGGTGGGGGGGTAGGGGAAAATGAGAATCAAGTCATGTCATATTCTGGTACAAACTCTCAATGTTGAATGAGGTGATGATGTGTATTCATAACGTACCAATAAAGATTTGAATTTAAAAAAATTCTAGTTTCTAAACCCTTTGCCTAACAATATAATTAAAATATAGTTGTATGTGTTTCTTAGCTTACGTGTTTTCTTTCTTCTCCAAATATAGTATGACAACAATAGAAAGACGGGTGAATTATATCTAATCATGGAGTTTTTTCTTTGACGATAGTTTTCTATATATATATTTCATCAAGGAACAGTTTTTCCACCTCTCATTTTCCTTTCATGAAAACTAAGAGTATGAGCTTTTGTCACTGAAGTTTAATAATGTCATTGGAATATAACTCAGTAAAATTAGAGAAACAAAAATGCAAAGTAAATGCTAAATGACAACAATGTTATTTTCATACAACGATCCTGTGAAAGTGTGTGCATCTGCACTTGTGGGGTTGATCACAGGCAAGATCCAGGCCTGTGCTGCACTGTAGCCCTGGATTTCATGACTTGATGTCCAGAAGAGCCTAAGGATTTCACCATGGACCGCTCAGCAGCTTCAAGATAGTGTCAAGTTTATCACTCAAAATATACAACAATATAACAGCTTCTCCTTGGAAGAGAATATCACATTGATAATATGATGAAAATTGTATGGAATGAATTGTGCTCCCCAAATTCATTTGCTAAATCTCTAATACACATGTGAGTTTGTTTGAAAAGTAGAGAGGGTGGGCCCTGATCCAAAGGGTTAGTGTCTTCATAAAGACTAGTGTCTTTATAAAGATCATCTTTCTCTGTCTCTCTGTCTTCCCCACTCTCTCCTCTTTCCACTTTCCCACCCTCACCCTCTTCTTGGTTGTTTACTTTATCATGCAAATTTTCACCATTTCAGAAAGACTACCTCTTCCCAATATTATAAGCAATTTAATTATTACTTTCTATAAAACTGAGTTTTCTACAGGAGCTAGGAATGTAGCTCAATGATACAGCATTGGCCTAGCAGGCTTGGAGACCTGGGTTCAATCCCCAGTACCGTGAAAAACAAACAAACATAAAAGAAAAACTATGTATTACTGTACTTGCACCTTTGAACTTAAAGGAAGGCCCTTAAAGTCTCTGTTGAGCATAATTGAAGTTTTAGCTTGACAATTCCTGCATTCTGATGGGTTACTGAGTAAGATAAGTTCTATTTAAATGCACACATATCATGAATATCAGGCTGATAACTGACACAGCTATTAAGTGGCAAATGGACTGTGCTGTGCGCTGGATCGATATATTGAACAAAGAGAAGATTCAAATAACAGGAAGGATACAATGTGAAGGTACAGATTTATATCATGCTCCTCAAAATGATTTGTAATTAAAAACTTACTGCTGATTTCTGGATCTTGTACTTGATTAGCTTTACTGGGATTGATCAATGGTAATTGAAACTTAACAAAGTGAAACTATGAATGAATGGGTGCTACTTGTAAGAAATTATGGGGAGTGAAAATATTGAGAAAGTAGTAACAAAGTCCACTTCAAGTCCACTTCAAGTTGACTTCAGGTCCCTGTTCTATTCAAAGGAAAATCAAAAGTCTGAATAAACAAATCTTTTTGGTGCTAAATAAAAACAAACAGACAAATAAGTTAGAATAATAAATGCATAATAAAATAGCATCAGGATTACTTAGAATAGAGAATGGAAATTTAATCACTTGTTTTACGGTAGCTCCATTTCTCCACTTTATTTCCAAGACTTAAAAGAAAACTCAATTCTCGGAAAGTAATAATTTAAGTTATTTATAATATTGGCAAGGGGTAGTCTTTCTGAAAGGGTAGAAACTTGCATGGTAAAGTTGACAACCAATATATTTGATGAGTCAACATGAGAGGGGAGAAACTGGGTCTGTATCTCACTGTTCCA
This sequence comes from Petromus typicus, assembly GCA_004026965.1. Classification (NCBI taxonomy): domain Eukaryota; kingdom Metazoa; phylum Chordata; class Mammalia; order Rodentia; family Petromuridae; genus Petromus; species Petromus typicus. The sequence goes on along the minus strand of PVIR01010770.1, from coordinate 16,193 downwards.
GCCTTGGACACCCTTGGTCTGTGCTGGGCACAGGAAACCAAATCAAATAACAGAACAGAATAGAAAACTGAGAAAAAATATTACCAGAGGCTCATAGTTCCACATCTGTAAAGTTTTTTAAATGTGCCAATAAAATTTAAAAATGAAAAAAATATAAAATGCTAGTTTGGAGAATAGCTATATTTTACCAGTGAAAACAGTACAGTTGCTGACTATTTCTCATGACTAAAGTAATATAAATAAAAATAATAACAAGCAATTTCTGCTAAATAAAAGAAGCAAGTCAGACATTTCTTAATATATTCTATGGTGATGTGAGTGGGAGATAGGGAGGGTGGGTCACAGGCAAATCTGCAGACTTCCTTCTGGGAGGATTAGCTCCCAAATTCTTCAAGTCCCTGTTCCACTCAAAGTCCATTTTCAAAAATGACCACAAATCCAACCGGGGATTTTTGTAATGAGAGAAGTGCTGGTGGAAAATGCGTATGCTTCATGTGCTCACTATCAGATCATCAGGAAAATGCAGATAAAAACCACAATGAATCAATATTACAAAAGTTAAAATATTAAAATGTAAAAAGATTCATTGGGGCTGGTGATGAGATAGACAGAAAAGGAACTTTCATACACTGCTGATGAAAACATCAATAGCATAGAAAATAGTTTATTAAATACTTAAACATCAAATATAATCCCCAAAACACATTCTTCCTTAGTTTCCTGAGAGAATAAAAAATAGTGCCAACATAAGGCACTACCTAGATGAATATCTATGATTTTTTATTTATAACCCACAGTGAGTGGAAATTTCTTAAAGGTCCATCAGGATAAACGAACTGTGGTACATTTATACCATGAAAAGAAACTCAAGAATTAGCTTAAAATACATAAAACATCTTAACTGAATCACCCAGGTGCTCTGAGAAATGGAGAGTATACGAGTGAGAGCTCTCTGGAAAACATATCATTGAGTAACACTCTATTTATGAAAAAAAAAAAGAAAAAAAGAAACATATCTTCTTTATCCTGTCTCTGGTTGATGGGCATTTGAGCTGTTTCCAAGATTTAGCTATTACAAACAGAGCTGCTAAAAAATTGGTGCACATATGTCATTTGATGTGATGCTTTTAATTCTTTTGTGAATGTATCTAGCAGGGAAATAGCAGGGGATAATGGGAGCCCTAATCCCAGATTTTTGAGGAATCTTCGCACTGATTTCCACAGTGGTTGTACCAGTCTACATCCCCACCAATAGTGGAGGAGGGTTCCTTTGTCCCCACAGCTGTGCCAGCAATTATTGTTGGTTGATTTCTTGATAGCAGCTGTTCTTTGTGGAGTGAGATGAAATCTCACTGTTGTTTTCATCTGCATCTCTCAGATCACCAATAATGTTGAACCTTTTTTTATATGTTTATTTGGTGTTCTTACTTCATCTGAAAAAATGTCTGTTCTTTTCAGCCATAAAGAATGATAAATTTGAGACATTTGTAGCTAAATGTATGAACATTGAGGACATAGTCATAAGTAAAACAGGACACAGATGTAAATACCATATCTTTTCTCTAGTATGAAAATTGGCAGTGTAAATGAGGACCAGGCATGTATGACAGGTATTGTGCAAAAGGAAGGAAATGTTCAAAAAAGAAGGAGAACTGGGTAGGTGCAAAGAAGGAGGAAAACTGAAGGTTAAAAAGGAAAAAAAAAAAGAAATAAAGCTTACGTATATGGGGTGGAGGGGCTGAAGGAGAAAATTAGGAATAAAGAAAAAATAAAGTTCTTCTTAGCCTAAACCAAAAACAAAAAAACAAACAAAAGCCCCGCAGCATCGAGGTGCTCTCTTGGAACCACAGATACTGTCTTACCCTCCTCACCAGACCTTCCCTAAACTTCAGCTTAAATTTCTCAGCCTTCTTTTTTTTTTAAATTATCTTTATTGGTACATTAAATATACACATCATGCTTGCACTCCATAATGGGGATTTGTACCAGTATAAGACACAACTTAATTCTCATTTTTTCCCATAGCCCCACCCACCCTACCACCCCCCCATGTATATAAAATTTGTTTCCTTACTTTTTTGTTACAATCTCAACATTGTCCCCTTTCACCTTATTTTACATTGAGCATTTTCTATTTCACAATATATAACATACAATGC
>PVIR01010770.1:0-13934 GCA_004026965.1 Petromus typicus | reverse complement strand
AACTGTAAGGAATAAGTTTCTGTTCTTTATAAATGAAAGAAAATAGTGAACTATAGTTTTCAATTTATATATATGAATTTGTGCAGTGTGTACTAAAATGGAATCAGAATACATATGGGAAAGGTTTCAGCAAAAGGAGAATGAAGGAACATGGGTCTCCAAATGGAGTCACCTCCATTTTGGTGGTGACTGTATGACTGTGTGTCTTTCAAAGCTCAGGGAACTCTTTGTAAGAAGAATGAATTTTGTTGCATTAAAATTGTATCTTCATAAATGCCTCTAACAATGAACTGGGTGCTCATGAAAGAGAATTTAAGGGTTTGGTCTATAGAAGTAAATTATAGTTACATGAATTGTGAAGTTCTACATGACCATCAAAAAGAATAAGGTAATATATGCATAGTTATGAGGAATTCTGTTAGATCATTAGGATTTTTTTAAAAGCTTGCTTCAGCAATTAGGAAGCTCCTAACAAAGAAAATCTCATGTTCATATACATACACTGATGAATTCTATCAATATTTAAGGAAAAATTACAGCATTTTTTTCTTCAAAAAATCAATTCATTTTTAACATGAAGAGGAGGGAACACTTGGAAAACTGATTTCATAAGGCTACTGTTATTCTGAAAGAGAGTCAAAGGCACTCTGTACAAGAGGGCTATCCATCTGTGATGGCACTGTTGCAAACATACTCAGAAAAAACACTAACAGAGAGAATTTAACAGCGCATTAAAAGGATTACATGCCTCAATCAAGTGAAATAAATTCCAGGAATGCAAAGCAATTCAATGTACACAAATTGTTCCACCTGATACACTGTGCTAAGAGAATGGAAGCAAAGAAAAAATACTCATAAAGCAACAAACAAACAAAACTCCCACATAACTATTTCAGTTGATGCAGAAAATCCATTTGACAAAATGTAAAGCCTTTTCATAATGTAAGCAATCATTAGAGCAGGTACTGAAATGAGAATTATCATATTATCCAGCAATTCTACTTAGGGTTATAAACCCCAAAGAATCAAAATTAGAGTTTTTAAGAAACAGTGAAGAACTAACAAAAAGTTGGCAAATGAAATAGACACCTCTGAGGTGTCTACAAATGGCCATCAAATATATTAAATATATTTTGATATCCCTGGCCTTTAGAGAACTGAGCATTGAAACAGCATTGAGATTCCATCACAGTCTCCAAAGAATGATGATGATCAAGGAAGCAGTACTCACAAATTCTGGCAAGGAATTAAGGAAAAAATAACCTGTGGGAATTAAAATAATACAGTCACTATTACAATCAGTATGGAAATTCTCCCAAAAACTAAATATAAAAATTCATTTCAACCTAGTTATTTCACATATAGGTATTTTCTTTAAAAAGTTAAAGACACCATATTAGAGTGACACATGGATCCCCACGTTTATAACAGCACAAATGTAATACCTAATTATTTGGAAGTACTCTATATGTCCATCGACAGATCAATGGATAAAGAAATACTATTGGATTAGTATGGTTAAAGTAAATACTATTCTGGGGCTGGGGAGTTAGCTCAGTGGTTCCGGTGCCTGTCTTGCAAGCGCAAGGGCCCAGGTTTGATTCCCCGGTAACCACATACCATACTGGGCATGGAGACTCACGCCCAGCAGCAGTCAGTACCACATACCACAGTGCCGGGCGTGGTGGCTCACGCCTGTAATCCCAGCACTCGGGAGGCAGAGGCAGGAGGATTGCTGTGATGTGAGTTTGAGGCTGAGCTCAGGGCCAGCCTGAACCACAAAGCGAAACCCTGTCTCAAAAAACCTAAAAAAAAAAAAAAAAAAAAGTAAATACTATTCTGACATAAAGAAAGGGTGAATTTGAGTCATCTGTAGGAAAATGAATACACATTGAGACTAAAATGATCAGTAAAATAAATCAGACACAAAGTATCACATGGTTTCTCCTATATGAGAAATCCAAAATGTAAATAATTTAAACAGCAATATAAAAGACATTGGAAAACATGGAAATAAATCTTTAGCAAACGAGAGAGGATGAAGAGATGAAAGGAGTGGAGGGGTAGGGGTGTGTGGGGGATGAAAAGAACTAAGAAGTATCCACAGACACCACTCCCCATGAAGAACGTAATAACAAACATGCGTTAATTGTGAAGAAAGGAATAGTGATATCCCCATGATTGTGGTATTACTAACAGAAAAGAAAAGGTGGAAGCAATCAAAGTGCCATCAACTTATGAATAAATAAAAGATAATATGATGAAATATATAGCCTAATATAATTTGGCCTTTAAGAGGAAGGGAATTCTAAAACATGGACACCAGTGCACTAAATGATGTAAGTCAGCTACATGACACAAATTCTGTGAGTTGCTTACATGCCGTGCTTGTAAGAGCCAAATTCATACACAGAAATAGTGGGCAGACAGGAGTGATATGCAGTTGTTTAATTATATAGTATTTTTTTGGCAAGATAAAGGAAATCCTACCATTTGAGTACACCAACTATGAAGTGCATACTCAAAATATACTGAAGAAAACAATATATTTCAGTTGCATTTTATCATATTTAAAATGTCTAAGAAGTTTAAGTAAGCAAAACACAGCATACCATTTATTGTATAATACCATTTGCACAATTGAAACTAATTAAACATTTAACAAGTGGCACAAATGAAGGATATGGGTGAAAGGAAACGATTTTTGCTCTATCAGTATCAGTGACATAATTTGGAGGCTGTTTCATTACTGTATGTTACTTCTAGATTGAGAAAAATATTTACAAAACTGAGGACATAGATAAATATTACTATTTAGAAGTGGATAAAGAATTGTATTGAAACAAGCATAGCATAATTTATCTAGGCTCAATTCTCACTCCCAAAATGGCAGACTCATAAAATTCAATAAAATAGAGAAACCAGTAAAAATGTTTTCAGATGTTTAAATTATTTCTTTTTCCTTTTAGTATTCTAAAATAATAGCTCAAAAATAAATCACAACTTAACTTTCCAAAAGTTAGATATCTAGGATAAGAGATTGAGCTCAGTGGTTCCAGTACCTCCCTCACAAGCACAAGGTCCTATGGTCGATTCCCAGTACTACACAAAGCAAGAATGAAAAAGTTGTAAGTCAATTGAATTTTAATATTTGGCCCAAATCACCTCATTTGAAATTCTACTTGGAGAGTACTGTGCTATTGTGGGGCATTTTAATTCATTGTATTCTAAATTGTAAATTAGACCTTACAACACCATTTGTAAATAGTACATTTATTGAGACATGTAGATGTTTGTAGCTTCTCCAAAACATATCCAGATGATTTTTTTCTTTGTTGGTTGATTACTATAGAGTGTGTTCCATGAAACAATCGCATCATGAGAACGTATTTGAATGTTTCAGAAATGACATCGCCTTTTTTTGAATCTATAACAGTATGAAAGACCCGGAAGGGAGAAAAAAAATGACTGTGAATGAGGAGATGCTGATGGGATTTTGTTCACATTTTTTTCTCTCCTGATAGAGCTTATGTTCCCTAAGCAGATGATGGATAGTAATAGTTGAAGCACGTGATGAATATCCTTCCTTACTAATGTATTACATTTTATTAGCTAGATCAATATTGCTGTAATTTCCACCCATTAGCATCTCATTGCTGTAAAGTACATAAAAATATTTACATTAACACTGATCAAAATGGCAACAGTGTATATTAAAGTATGAATGACATATAATCAGGATTTTCTGTTTCTACTGCCTCCAGTTATTTGTGACCCCAGATATGAAGTTCAAGTTTATACTTAATAGCACAATTATGTAAATCTGTAATTCTAACACTGAATTACAGCTGGTAATGATCAATAATTATATTTATGTATGATGTGAAGTTAATACTGCCACCATAGATTAATGTAAACAACAAAATTATTTCTGCAGTCAAGAGCTAACAAATCAGCCTAAACAGAGCAAACGGAAACAATCTCTTTAGAACCTAATTCCTCCAGCAAAGTAAACAAATTTTTATATTTCTAGTGAATGTTAAAGTCCCGATTAAAAAGAACACAACTTTACAAACAACATCATGGTAGCTGTTTCCTAGTACTTTGTAATTCTTATTTTAGCCCTTAGAAAAGAGAAAAATTGCGGAAGTATCTGATAAGGCTTTGTTGTGAACAGCACAGGAAGAAGTGAGAGATGGAAAGGAGTAGAATTCCAGAAATATACAGCCAGTTCATTTTATAAAAAGAATAATGACAAATGTGTACATCTTTTGGTCTATTACAAGAAGAAGATCTTTCCAATTGAAAAAAAAAATTAGTCTTTGCAAACAAACAATTATATAGGATGGTCCAGTCTGACCATTTCCTGAATTAGAGCCACTGGTGCAGAAAAAAGCAAGAAATGCATCGCAGGAAAGACTCTAATTTTCAATAATTAGGGGATTCTGAGTGAGACAGAAGGTGCCAAAATGAGCCACGAGAGCCACGCGGGGCCGCTGTGTGTTACCTGGAGCTCTGTAAACAGCAGACACCTGATAGACATGCCCTGCTCCAGAGGAATCAAGCTTCCATGTCTGCTATGGACAGGTGCGAGAACTCGGGCACAAGCAAGGCCTAAAATCATTTAAGCAGAAGAAGTAAGATTTAAAACAGCTTTTCCTGAAGCAAAAGTAGTGTTCTTTGCCTTACCTCAAACTTCATCATCGTAAGTACAGGAATTATGTAGATAAAATTTGTCAACGTGCAATGCTGCATTTTTTAATCTTTGGATCGGGGAGATGAAGCCTCAAAGCTTCTCTGCTCTGACTTGTGGCTTCTGTCTTTCATATTGGTGACGAATGGAGACCAGATAATTCTCTTATTCTGGAAGCTGTCCTTTGCACTGGGATGGAGAGGATTATCCCTGGCTTCTACCCACTAGATATCAGTACATGTCCCCAAGCACTTAACAACTCGAATGTCTCAGGAGTAAAATCACCACCCATCTTTTTCTAACAACTGCATATTGGTGCGTGGATGTTCTAGCAATTTTTCTATGACTTTAAACATAAACTCAGATATTATCTCTATTCTCAATCTGCTTAGAAAACAGCAAATATTAATTTTATCTGGGATGCATCTGGGAAATGAAAACTGACAGTAGGAATGAGTCATTTCCAAGCTACAATTCCTCAAGTGATTCTGCAGGTCATGGGCGGGTCCTTTACTGATTCCCATTCCTTTCAAAGTTTTCACTTGTGATGACATTGACACTATAGACAGAGAGTGAGGAAAAGATAATGTCCGTCCCTTCTCCTGCATGGACACCACCGCTTCATGGATTCAGAGACTGACCACCTCTGAGATGGTGAGTTACAACTTTATGACTGTATCTCTCATTTCATTCTAGGACAATTTCTGAATTCTCTTGAAGGTTATCTGAAGTGTATAATTACATTTACCCTCATGCTAAATACACTTTCCTGTGGGGGACAGAAGCAGGTGTGGGTTGATAGCTCAGTTCTCTTCTGAGCCGTCCAGCCACCACCTAAGCAAAGGGAAACACAGACCAGTCCCAAGGCTACCGCAGACAGCACTTGTGACCCGACGTTCCTTTCACACTGCGGATTTCCACCCACTGACCAGGAATGATAGATGAACACGCTCCACCTGATCCCTGGGAGAATGCCAGGCTGCTTAACCTAAGATGATCCTGTTCATTTTGTTAGAACTAAAGTTCTTCAAATAGTGCACTTACGTGAAGTTTACTCATTCAACAAGCGTAGAAACAGCATTGTGCCGGTCGCTGATCGGAGTCACAAAAATAGGTGCATTTGACTCCTTTAGTCTCTGAATTTCTACTTTTACAGTTAGCTCTAATTCTGAAGTATATTGAAGCATAGAACATTTAAATTGTGCAAAGTCATGACAAACCAGAATTTGGACATAAGCAGTGTTTTCAGAGTAAGCATTCCCTCCTGCTACTCTCTTACCTCAGAGTGTGAGGAATCGTTTTGTAAGAAAGACTCTTTCCATCTAAAGCACATTTACATTTATGCAACAAATAGTACTTATTATTCATATTTTGTTTTTGTAGCAATCCTATTACCTGGAAGCTGAGATTTTTAAGACAAAGTTCTACTTCAGAAGCTGCAAAATAAAATACATATATGAAATCCTTGCCTGCAGGTATGTGTGTAAATGAGTCGTGTGTGTGTGTGTGTGTGTGTGTGTGGCTTTTTCACCAAAGGTTTGTTTCATTACTTAGAAAAGTTTAAAAGATTGAAAATTTATTTTTCAGAAAAATTATTGATTCCCAGATTCTCTTGAAATAACTGAAATTTAAGAACAACAGACTTAGTGTTCTCAAATGGCAATAGTCTATCAGTTATTCACTTTACTTGTTGTTTGTGAGGAGCAAACCCAGCTTTTGTTCCTGTCTTATACCTTGTGGATGTCCATTTGTATTTCCTACGTGGTCTCTGTAGGAAAGTGAGTGAGAAACACACTCTAGTCTCCAGAAGGCTAGAAAACAGCAAGGCAGAACTCAGTTTCAGATACAAAGGACTTCAAGAAAGGACTAGTTTCTAAAATTCAATGATAAAGTAGAACCTTAGACTCAGAAAAATGTCCAGAGACCAATGATTAAATCAAGTTTAGACATAAAAATCAATAAGTCTGACTTTATGTAAAATTACTATGGCATTACCCTAGGGTAGGCACTGTATCCCTCCCTTGATGGGAAATAGGAATTAACTTAGCAAGTAGGGCAGAGCTGATTGCTAAATTGGCCCAGAGGTACAGAATGGAAATTTGTAGAAGGGGCTAATCTTGTCTTCCCATTATTGAACATGTAAAATGTGGATTACTCTGACAAAGACATGATTGTATTTCTGGATTTTGTATATTACCTGAGCTTCATTTTGATAAAAAAATACACAAAACATAAATTGCTATACATGATTCGATATCAAGAATATTTTCTCTTCTAAGTGAACACTATGAAAGAAGAAAATATTTAAGAATTTGGTAAATGTGATGGAAGAGCTTATTAAAAATCTCTTCAACTTCATTTGGCCGGACACTGCAACTTCCCAAAAGTCCCACAGTGATTAGTTTAATATGGAATAGTGAATACTTAGGAGAAACAGCATGGGGGTTTTGTAAGTGAACTGTACATGAATATGCTGTAAGATCTTAGTAGAGCTCTTAATGGAATGCCTTAAAACTAATGCTGGGGAGACTTAATTTTAAATAAACAGGAACAATTAAGCAGGAAAGGACCAATGAGAAAAGGATAGAATCTTTAATGTTACACTCAGTGCAGTACACTTTTTCCCTATAGAAAAGCAACACACTGTAAAACTTCTAGTGTCACAGCTACATTAGTCAGTCACTTCACAAGTGCCGTTTTCAGGGAAGCATGTGCAGAAATCCTCAAAAGTGCTGGTTATAATACAAGAATACACTCAATATATGTATTCATCCTGAGTAAAGTTTTATACTCTGCCATCTTCATTAATTGACATCAGTGAAACAGAGACTAGACACTGAGCGACTACAGGTAGGCTGAGCTTATCGTTCAATCAGCAAATCAGTGTGAGAAATAGATTACAATGTGCTTAGAGGATAAAAGCAAATGTTTATAATAAAGATGGTTTTCTGAGGAAGAATGAGTGAGGGGGAGCTGCTCAAAGACCTCATCAAAGTCAAAGTGAAGAGAAACTGGCAGCCGGGCATGCGTCTTTCAAGATTTTTATTACTAGAGAGTTTATCATTAATACTATTGTTTCGACTTTGTGTTATATCCAGATATGTATAATAGACAGACAGACAGGCACACACACACACACACACACACACACACACACACACACACACACACACACACACACAATCTATTTAATAAATACTTGTTACATTTTTACTTATTCCTCTGTATATGACTTTTAAAATACAGAATTAATGGACTTTTCTGAAGAGTTAAAGAAGAATATTACTAAATTAATGTCTTAGTCACTTTCTTGTCACTAAAAAACACAGTACTTGAGAGCCTCAATTTAAAATAGGGAGTTTTATTTTGGCTCAAAGTTTAAGAAATTTTAGTCAGCGGCTGAGAGGCTCTAAAACAAGAAGTGCGTGGTGGGAGAGGCTGGACTGAGGAGAGTCACGTCATGGCTGCCTGGAAGCACAGAGTGACGGAAGGAGCCAGACCTTTCCAGGCCAGGGCCGCAGTGATCTCCAGGCTCCACATCTGGCCCCACGTGTCACTCTCATGCTCAGTCATTCGATCACTAGGGGCGAATTCTCTAGGGAGTACAGCTTCCCCGCGATCCAGCTACCTGCTGAAAGCACCGCTTCTGAGCCCATGACGCCTTCGCAGGATACTGTCCATCTGAACCGGAATAGCGAGCCTGACTGCAGTCTGGAGATTTCCTGTCGGCGGTGAAGCAGGGCAGACCAGCTCTGGGACTCCCGCGGAAGGAGACACCGAGTAAACGGTAATTGTGGACAGGGATCCAGAAGCAAGGAGAAGGTGACATAGAGAGTGAATGGAAGTTATATCCTTTACTGAGCACGCAGAAGATGAAAAGAATGCTCCCTCGAGTTGTTTAATATGACATACTGGAGAAAATTCTGAACTAAGTTAACAATCCAAGCTCAGGTCAGTAATTCTAGGGTCACTTGGGAGACAAGATGACAAAGCCCCACTTCTGTTACCAATTGCTGCCTAAGCAACCAACCAGTGTGCAATGTAGTGGCTTGAAATACTGGATTGACTATTATGATTTCTGTCTGTTACAATCCAAAGGTAATTGTCCTTGGTGTCTCCTGCGAGGCTTTCCAGTGAAGCATGTCCAAGGCTACACTGGCCAAGATGGTCACACTGACACCTGCCATGTGGTGCAGACTATTGGCTGCTGAGGGGCCCTCAGTGTCCAGGTGCGTGCTCGTCCTCCAAGAGCCTGCAAGTCCTCCTCACATAGCCATCTTGAGGAACTGTAGTCAGGGTGAAAGGCAGATTTTGCATGGTGACATGAGACCCGGCCCAAAACTCTTGGAACTTCTTTCACATTTTGTTAATCACAATGCTTCACAACAACAGTTGAGATGCATTATGTGGGCCACTTAAACCAGAGGAGAAGTTATGAGTCTGTGACTGTATACAACAGATCAGAGCACTGAGCGAAAGCCAGTTTCCCAGGAAAATATTTCAGAGTAACTGTGAGGGAAAAAGTAAGTGTCCAATAAATGATGGAAATGTCATTGCTATGCCTAGGTGCTAAAAATTTTGTGTGTGTTTAAATGTATCCAAAGCAGTCAATACCTATAGAATGTGGTTTATATAGAAATTTCCTCATGGCAGTGTATGAATTGGTATTCCACACACACAACTCACACACATTCTCATCTGTGGTTGGAATATGTATTTATTCATTTCTGTCAGTCTAAAAAGTTTTACATGCTTTGGTCTACTCAAACTGGACTCTTTGCTTTAAACTTGTATTACAAAGAGATTTTTCATACTGTTATATACTTTCCCTTGTGAAACAAAGTCAGAGACAAGTTGTCTTCTCAGAATAGGAAAAGATTATGTAAGAGTCTTAGCAGACAGGGGCATCTTTTATTTTTTCCTGAAATTATAGGTTGTGTAATTTTTATTTTTCTGTGGCTACTCAGTGAAGCAGAAAGCAGAGATACTTAAATAAAGGTATTGGAGTTCTAAGCATTTCTCAATTTGTTAGTTTTGAATACCAATACATAAAGCCACCCAAATTGAAAACACCTGATTAGACATTTTATGTTGCTCAAAATTAATGGCAAAATAGGACTGGCAACAGCTCCAAGAGCTGCTTCAGGCTCTGAGTCTCTTTGAGGTAACCCTTGGCAATTCCACAGTGTGCCCCTCGGACCCTACCTGGCTAGTGGGACTCTGACTAATTCTGGCTGCAGGAGGAGAGGGCATGAAGGACAAATGTTTCTCACTAAGTATAGAGTGCTTCGTTCGAATCATCACATTCAACCTTGGTCACATAGCCACAAAATAGAAGACATAGTCCTTTTGCTGGGAATGTTAACTCATTAGAAATTGAGACTATATTGCTAAACAGGGAAAAAAATGATTTTGGGAGGCAGTTATCAGTCTCTTCTGCAAGATTTACTAAAAACTAATGGAACCAAGTAAAAATAACCATATAAAGTTTTCTAACACCTGCTTTGAGAATCAGAAAAACTTGATAAGGTGTTTGAAATCACCTAAGTTCATATTATTTGATGCATCATGTTATTTAAAATGAAACTTGAATTTAGATTATCAGTAGTTGCTGTAACCTCATAAAGTATGAATCTATTTATCTTCAATTTCTATGCTGAAGGCAACAGCTGCATGTTACCAATGCACCCCCTCTGATAGGAACATGTGTCTGATTTCTATTTCAGTCTTGGCATAGTAACCGTGAAAGACTTTGGTTGGCACCTACTTATCTTGCTAATATGCCACCTACTATTATTGCTACTGAACCAGCTTTCCTGTCACATCCCTTTTCATCCAGAGTATTTGTAAACCTCCCAAATAAGTTAGAAGTATATTCTTTATGACATATAAAAATCTTAATCCTATCTCTAAACATGTACACCCTTACTGATTTATACATTTCACATTCTGTGGCTAGTTTTGTTTAAATTCTGACATTATATTTAAAAGCTGTCAAAACTCTAGGAAGATTTAAAAAGAAGGAAATCAACTAGAGAATTACAATCGGCAGCCCTGTGTGAAAGAATAAAACCGTATGTTTATTACTTTAAAAACTAAGATATGAAGATTTTATTTTGGTTTCTTATACATTACAATATAGAATTTTATCTTCCTCAAACATTGTGGTTTTTATATTACCCTGATGGGATATTTTTGTTTGTCTTATTTGTCTTTTGCTCATCACAGATGCTAATCAAGAATGCAGTCAGGATGTCCAGTCCCAGCCCTCCTTACCACCTCTGCTTAAAGCATTTGAATATCCTCCAACAAGAATTTCATGGGGTTTAAAAGCTCACTTTGAGTCAATTTTCTTCATAGGCATACATATTTATTAGAACATTTCTGATGACTACTTAATAATTTTGACTATTGCATTCCTTTATAGTGGTTTTATATTATATTTCAGTGAGTAATCACAGTGATATTCATCCTACTACCTAACTAAATTAGCCACTAATGTCTATCTATTTCATTGACCCAGGCCTGAATTTTCAACTGAGCCCATTTTGTATACTGTAAACTCTTAGTAAAATATAAGGTACATCCTGATAAATTACTTATTCTGACAGTGTATCTTGAGTTGGTGTAGTTAAGTAGCTTTAAACAAGCAGGTCAAAAACAGAATATTATTATATTTCAGACATCTCCCATATGCAAATTTTCTGTTAATAGACTCTTTTTACTTTTATCATTAAGGGTGTCCAAAGCTTATGTATATAGTGGCCAGGGAGTTATAAGAAGGGAAAGGAAATTTGAAAAAGTGAGAATCAAGACTTGTTGTACACTGGTACAAATTCTCAAAGTTGAATGTGATCTAAATCATGTATAATGTGTACCAATAAAATCAATTAAATGTAATAGTATAAATGGAATTATGCAGCAATCCGATTTTGTGCCTGTTTTCTCATTTAAAATATGGTTTTAGACTTACTGTACTCCAGGCCCACGCCAGAAGAGTGCCCAGGGACTGAGGTTAGCAGTGGGTGGCTCGAGAAATGGAGAATGGGCCCAAATCTGTGTCACCAAATCTGCGCCAGGGTTGAAGCTTACTGGCCTCCAGGCCTATGCCAGAAGAGAGCTCAGGGACTGAGGTTAGCAGGTCAGAGTCTGACTTTCTCCACGGCAACTGCACAAGCACATCCAGTCACCTTGTATTGGTGAGTAGAGATGGGCCTGTTAGAACATCAGCCCCTACCATTGCAGCTCCACAGGGCCTACAGCCTACTGGCCTCCAGGCTGACAGCACAAGTGAGCACAGAGACTCTGTATTGATGAGCAGGGGGGCACATGGGAATCTCAGGCAGCGCCATTGTAGCAGTTCAGAAGCCAGAGCCTTCCTGTCTCTAAAGCAGACAGGAGAAGGTGTTCTGACTGTATTGGTTGAGTTCCTCATATGGTGTGCCAGAACTAGGGGTTTTCTTTAGGTCCCAATACAGACTGCAAAGAACAACCCAGGAAACACTGCTATTTTAAGGTTTCTAACTATTAGGAGAAAAGTGGCTTGCAACAAACAGCGCCAGAAAACAGGGCAGGTCACAGATGAGGAAATACTCAAAGTCTCAGATACAAAGATCCTCACCTCAAGGTAACACAGGGGGAAGGGAAATAGAGAAATGTGAAGCCCAGTCTCCAGGGTCCTTGGAAATGGTAACCAAAGCAGATCTAGTAAAATGCAAATCAGAACTGATATCTGAGATGAAAGTAGAGATACTGGACACTGTCAACATGATAATTAATAAAGCTAAAGAGTAAATCATGGAGTTGATAGAATCCAAGATAGCAGAAGCAATGGAACCTTTTAAACACCTACAACCAGAAGTCCAGAAAATAAAGAAGAAAATGAAAGTTTGCACAATAGAATGAATTTAGCAGAAGACCGAATTTCAGACCTAGAAGACAGGATCTCAACCAATGAACTGGAAAGGCATAATCTATGGAAAAAAGCAAGCGATACTGAAAAGTCAATCCAACAGCTCCTAGATGATTCAAAGAAGAATAACATAAGATTGATTGGAGTCACTGAAGAAGCAGGAGACAATGCTAAAGACATCAAAAACCTATTCACACAGATAATGGCAGAAAACTTCACAGAGAAAGGTAAAGAATTGGACATACAAACATATGAAGCATAGAGAACACCACATGCCCATGACATGAAAAAATCTACACCTAGGCATTCATCATAAAAGTCCCAGATATCCAAAAAAAAAGAATGAAATACTGAAAGCAGCCAGAGAAAAGAAAACAGTTACATTCCAAGGGAAGCCTGTCAGGATCACAGTGGACTTCTCAACTCAAACACTCAATGCAAGAAGAGCCTGGAGTGAAGTCTTCCAAGCCCTAAAGGAAAACAGCTTCCAACCCAGACTAATGTATCCTGCAAAACTACCCTTCAAAATTGATGGGAAAGGGCCGGGGAGTTAGCTCAGTGGTTCCAGTGCCTGACTTGCAAGTGCAAGGGGCCAGGTTCGATTCCCTGGTAACCACATACAATACTGGGTGTGGAGACTCATGCCCAGCAGCAACCAGTACCACATACCACAGTGCCGGGCGTGGTGGCTCATGCATGTAATCCCAGCACTTTGGAGGCAGAGGCAGGAGGGTTGCTCTGATGTGAGTTTGAGACTGAGCTCAGGGCCAGCCTGAACCACAAAGTGAGACCCTGTCTCAAAAGAAAAGAAAAAAAAAGGATGGGGAAATAAGATACTTTCATGACAAAGAACACCTGAAAAACTTTACAAATACAAAACCCGTGCTCCAAAACATTTTAAGAATATCTTGGAGAAAAATAAGGAAAGTTACAAATCCAGGAGACCTAACTGAGTCAAACCATGGGACCAAACAAGACACTGATGGGAAAAGGGCAAAAGTAGAATAACACAGCCAAGAACAGGAAAACATGGCAGCACTAAATTTACCTATATCAGTCATAACCATTAATGTCAATGGACTCAATGCTCCAATTAAGAGATATAGACTGGCAGAGTGGATCAAAAAACAAGATCCTACAATCTGCTGCATACAAGAAACACACCTAATTCAGAAAGAAACCCATGGACTAAAAGCAAAGGGATGGAAAACAATACTCCATGTGACAGGAAACAGCAAGAAAGCAGGAGTGGCGATTTTATTTGCAGACACAATAGACTTCAAGCCAAAACTGATAAAGAGAGATAAAGATGGACACGATCTTTTAGTT